>JASSUY010041456.1:0-49948 GCA_032466535.1 Forpus xanthops
TTTTTCCTTCTGTCATTTTTCATCTCCCCACACATAGTTCTGCTTTAAACAGTATTTCTTTTTCTATGCCTATCTAGAGTATGTGTATATTTTCCAAGCTCAGTCTTCTATTAACTAAAATATACTTGTAAAAATGCAGATAATATTTCATATTTTTCATCAAATGTCAATTCCTAAAATCATGTGATGTTTTTAAAATACACTAATGATTTGCAAGAAAGGTTTGAAAATACTACCTGTGAAATATTACTAATGAGAAGGGAAATAAAATAATTCCAATAGTATTGCAAAACTAATTAGAGGCTAATGTCATAATTTCTGGGATCCTGTGTCAAGACTTCTGGCAACTTGATTGTAGTGTCCCTGTACTCACTGCTTACCTTGAACATGTATACGTCTTGTTATGGTCATGCATCTTGTACTGGTTCTTACTGAAGTATTCACTGAGATCAGTAGGATCATTATATGCTGTCCACTTTTGACTGTCTTGAGTCAAAAGGATGAATCAGATGATCCCTTTCAGTCTTTCTTCCCATTATTTTATCAGCCCGTAAATATGAATAATCTGTGGACAATGTGGTTCCCAGTATTATCTGCACATGATTAATGTTGATGATCTTGATGAATCAGGTTTTTCAGTCCTGGAGTCAACCAAGATGCTTTTCTTTCTCTATCTATCACTTCATGCATATTATCAATTGAATTTAAATGCTAATTTTTCAGGATGCTCCCATTTGAGCAGTTTCACCTCTTGCACTTCCAGAAGTTTGAGTCTTTCTCAGAGTACAAAAGGTCCATATGCATTGCTGTGTGGTGTGAAATCATTTACCCATAGAAGGTATATCTTTGCAGCATTACACATCACTGGACAGAAATATCTACACTAAAATGGTAGTAAATCAGCTATCTGAGGTCCCAAAAGTTTTGTACCTGGATATGCATAAGGCTATTCAGAGCTAGCTGAAATATTTTCCCACTGTTGAAACCTCTGTGACAAACATGGGGAGGAAGAAAGGTCTAGATGACCTCCAGGAGATTTCTTTATTATTACTAGCTCCAGTTCAAAAGATACGGCAAGGTCTGGAGTTACCACGATCCCCTTGGAGTCCCACATGATCAGAGCATTTCACAGTTTTGTGGGAATGAGGAAAAAAATACAAAAAGGATGTGGGACTATCCAGACTTTTTAGAAAGACACAAAATTCCCTGGCTTGCAATCAGAGCCTGAGATAAACCACAAGACTTTATTTAGCTCATGGCTGTGCATATATTAGCAACAACCACATGCCTGCCAATCTACCAGTATTGTGTGCTGAAGGATCTCAAAGCATGGCCAAAGTATGCAGCAGATAGCATATACAAGTTTGGGGGTTTTATTTCTTGGTTTCAGCTGGGATAATTTTCTTCATAGTGCTTCACAGCACTGTGTTTTGTATTTAAGGTGAGAATAATGTTACTAACAGACTCATGATGTAGTTGGTGCTGAGCAGTTCTTACACTAAATCAAGGACTTTTCAGCTTCTCATACTGCCCTGCCAGGGAGAAAACTGGAGGATACCTAAAGGCAGGAAAAGGTACAGCCAGGACAACTGGTCCCAACTGGTTAAAGGGATTTTCCATATCATATGACATCATGGGGGAAACTGGCCAGGGGAAGGTGGTGTGCTGCTTGGTGACTAGCTGGGCATCGCTCAGCAGGTGGGGAACAATTGCATTGTGCACCACTTGTTCTGTGTACTCTTTCATCATTATTGATTTATCTTCCTTTTCTGTCCTATTAAATTGTCTTTATTTCAGCCCACAATTTTTGCCTTTTTTGCAATCCTTTCCCCCTTCCCACATATCAACCACATCATTTGCTGGCCTCAAATCACTTCTCATGCTCATCAGGCTGTACCTGTCTCTGCTCCCATATTCTTGCTGCTGATTTCTTGCACACATCAGGCCTAGCTCTGCAATTTTCAGTTACCTCATATTATACTGCAACATCTTTTTGAAGACTGCCCTTCCTAGCTTTTAATTATTATAGAATCAGAAATTAGTTAGGGTTGGAAAGGACCTTAAGATCATCTAGTTCCAATCCCCCTGCCATGGGCAGGGACACCTCTCACTAAACCATGCCACGCAAGGTTGTGTCCAGCCCAGCCTTGAACACTGCCAGGGATGGAGCATTCACAACTTCCCTGGGCAACCCATTCCAGTGCCTCATCACCCTTACAGAAAAGAATTTCTTCCTGAAATCCAATCTAAACTTTCCCTGTTTAAGTTTGAACCCATTACCTCTTGTCCTCCCAGTACAGTCCCTCATGAAGAGTCTCTCCCCAGCATCCCTATAGGCCCTCTTCAGATATAGGAAGGCTTCTATAAAGTCTTTATGCAGCCTTCTCTTCTCCAGTCTGAACAGCACAAGCTTTCAGCCTATCTTCCTACAGGAGGTGCTCCAGTCCCCTGATCATCCTCATGGCCCTCCTCTGGACCTTCACTTTCTTTTATTCTATGCATCTAGTTTTAGATATGATGTTATCTGAGGTATATATGTTTGTTCTCAGAGTTGAAATTTATAAAGAGATGCTCTGAGGTAATGCTGTCTGTGGTTACAACATGACAGGGGCAAGAAAGTTCCTTTGCCTGAGACGTGAAATCATACATTTTAAAAGCTCCTTGCAAAAATTGAGCATAAAAATTGAATTTTGGTTAGCAGCTATGAACTTCAGTAATGTCCTTTGCCTTCCCTAGTAAAAGCAGAGCTGTACACACATCGGGTCATAACAGTTTGCCACTTTCCCGCAGCAATGCTTCCCAGCTGAGTTAGCTACAAGTTTCATGGAATCATCACAAAATGGTTTGGGTTGGAAGGGACCTTAAAGACTATCTAATTCCAACACCCCTGCCATGGGCAGGGACACCTTCCACTACACTAGGTTGCTCAAAGCTCCACCCAGTCTGGCCTTGAACTCTTCCAGGGATACAGTAGCCACAGCTTCCCGAGGCAACTTGTGCCAAGGCCTCACCATCCTCACAAGGAAGAACTTCTTCCTCTAATCTCATCTAAATTTCCTCTCTGTCAGTTTAAAGCCATTCCCTTTCTCCTGTCCCTACCTGCCCTTGTCAAAAACACCTCTCTATCTTTCCTGTCAGCCCCTTTAGGCACTGGAAGCTGCTCTAAGGTTTCCCTGGAGCCTTCTCTTCTCCAGGCTGAACAAGCCCAGCTCTCTCAGTCTGTCTCCCTAGGAGAGGTGGTCCAGCCCTGGGAGGATCTTTGTGGCCTCCTCTGGACTCACTCCAGCAGCTCCATGTCCTTATGTTGGGGTCCAAACAAAATTCAATCTCCCAATCTCTACCTGATTTGGTTAACGATAGTGCTTTCAGAGGATTCACAGAACTCTGCTATGTGTCTATTATGCTTACTCCACAAGGAATGAGAGGAGTTTAGGCCATACTGCGACCCTATATTTACTACCCTATTTTCTCTGCATTGTCATTTGCACTCACTCACAGCTCTGGGCAACCTTATGACTTTCATGAGGTCTCATTCATAGCACCGATATCATCCGTACACTGGTTTATTTTTGTCCCTTCCTTGCAAAACTATTTGTGCTCAAACTGAAGGCAAATTTGCTTTATCAACTAACAAACAAAATTTAAGGATATTTTGCAATGTCAGGTTGTCAAGTTTACTGTGTGTTTGGGAAGTTTCAAGTACAAGGCAAAAGTGGGATCCAGATATGCTACTGATAGGGGAAGGAGAATACCATACCCAAAAACCACTTGAAGACAAGGAAGTACATAGGTGGCAACTATTTACTCCTACATAGGAATTAAATTTAATAACCCGGACTCTCCCTACTGTAGCTTAGGAAAAGTTAGTGTCCATAGGTCTGGATCTCCTTGCTGTGTTTCAAAGCTGAGGTTTTTCCTGCTATAATGAAAGAAACAAGAGGACTTTCTACTTCTCAAAACCTAGTTTGTTCCTTAGTAGACCCATGGTTTAGGGTCAGGTTTTTTTTGTGTGTTTTTTTTTGTTTGTTTATTTGGTTGGTTAGTTGTTTTTTTTGTTTTGTTTTGTTTTTGTTTGTTTGTTTTTTCACTTCAGAAACAAGGGTAAAATATCGCTTTTTAAAGATTACTGAAGTCCAATTTCACACTAACAACCACTATATGGTATGCAGTGGGTTTACCCTCCTTTGAATTTTTTTCTTTACAAGTAAAAGCATCCAAATACAATGTTATACCAGTCACAAAATATTGAGGCTGAAAATTAATAGTAGTGGGAGCTTATGTGTTACCTCCCCCTCTTACCTAAATATCATTATCTTTTATTTATGGCCCCTCAGAATCTGTAGGACCTGAGGGATAGTTTTTTCTTGTTTACTCTACATGCTCTGTGTGTTGTTTCTTAAATTCTGTCATGTCCCATATAATTGTAAGCTGTCTCTTGAGAATCTGTGGCCTGTTTTCATAAAATTTCCCATTATTTTTGGTCAGTGTGTGCATTTATACTTTTTTTCTCCCTTGCAAAACTAGCAGCATAAACAAAATAAACTCTGCCTTGTGAAGCACTTAGTTGGCATCATCTGTGAAATTCACAGAAGGTATAAATTTCTTTTTTCAGGCCAGAATAAAGCATCTAAAATTTTTTTGCAAAGGAAGGAGTTAGCACTTCATAGTTTTTGCTTCATACATGTCTCTCTGCTGAAATTCAGGACAGCCTTAATCAGAGGACAGTCTTGCTCTCTTTTTCAGAAATCTGAGGTTGAGATTCAGTTCTTAGAGTTCAGTGTCTACTGCAGTTTGAAGTAGCTGAAGGTATCCTGTCTCATGCCACTACAGATAGGTCTCCTCTCCATCCTGTGTCATATTTGACATTCTCCTGTGGATGTCAGATCTCCTGTTGTGCCTCAAACGATATTAAACATTCAGTAACATGTCTGTCACTCTTACCAAAGTACAGAGAAGGGTTCATCTTACTGTGCTGCAGGCACTTACGTTTGCTTAGCTGGATTGCTTTTCAACTCTATCAACCAGATGTCATTGATGCCAGTAATTACCATAGAAGCTTAGGTACCTGCTCACATGGAAGAGCTGATAAGTCTTGACATCTTAATCTGCCAAGAAAATACCATCTTTGCATTGTAGCTGTGCTGTTCAGGTCCCATATAAGAGTTTACAAGCAGAAGTAATGTGAGAGACATTTCACACCGAGTAGGCTGTAGTCAGATTTAGTAAGTAGCTACTTGACTGTATATTTGATTTGGGGAGCAATGTGGGTGTTTTGGCTTGCAGTGGTTTCTTGTAGATATCTGAGCCAGATCCTCATCTGGTGTAAATGACTAAAATTGTTTGTAACTAGGGTCTGAATAGTTTAGGACAGCTGAATTTCAGGCTTACTTTTGTCCCCAATAGAAATATTTGTTTCACCAGAGGTGACCGAATGGGAAGATCCCACGTTTGGTTTTTTTTCTGAAATATTCTTCAGTAGAGGCTTTTGTTTACTCTGTTTTGAGCAACAATCAGCACAGTGGCAGAGTCCCTGACATTGGTAGTCATAAAACACCATCAAACTTAGACAGCAGATGGGTTAGGAAAATATCTCCTCGTCCATATTCCTTTTCTCAAATTTTGTGCTTCTACTCCTTCTTCTCTTTTCATGGCTGGGTTAAAAACATAGCAGAACATTTAAAGCTTGAAAACTGGTATAATTTAGGAACGGAAACAATGGCAAAAGCCTTAAATTTTAAGAAAAAAAAATCATACTCCTGAAAGTTGATTGAGAACACAACATGCATTCAGGACTGCATCTTTTCAGCGTTTTGGAAAAGACTGGAAATACTCATAGGATCACAAAGACAGATTAGGTACCTTCTTCAAGGTTGCCCAGGAAATTTATGTAATAGCTGGAATTTGAACAAGTCCAGTCACTCCTAGTCCAGCCCCTTAACCGCAGGGCTCTCAGCAGCATTAGCCACAGCAGCTGTTCGGCTTGGCTCTGCAGTTGTGGGAATTTTACTATATAACAAGCAAGAGAAAAAGAAGCAGCAAGGGGGAGGGAAAGAGAAAGAAAATATGGGTACATATTTTTGGGGTTTGTATTTTTTTCTTAAAGGAGAGATCCGCAGCTTGCAGAGAAATATGCTGGGTCATTAAATGGCAACCAAAGTTGATGTTGTCAGGCACTGTGGTCGTTTATGGAGTCAGAATACAATGGTGGCAAAGGGTTTTATTGTTTCCTGTACTTGCTGGGTTTGCTCTCGTAAACATGTCATTCAAGTCAGCATGGTAGTTACATGTCATTAAGTGGCAGGTCTGTGTTTGTGAGCACGGTCAGAATCCCAGAATCAGAGCAAAGTTATAATTTAGAGGGTTTCATAGTTCCTCCAGCTTGTTGAGCATCTGTGGATGAGGTCTGCTTCAGATGGTTTGGCAGGCCACTGTCCTATTCTCCCCTCCTCAGCCTCATACTGCTGAACCTAATCTTTTTTGAAGGAACGTTGACTGGAGTGCGGATACGCACTTCCTGATGGGTGATAATTCACTGGTGTCACTAGGATCAGAGACAGCTTTTCCTTGCTGAAGCAGCAGAAGAGATGCTGCCCTGGAAGAAGAGCCCATTGCTTCCATCCGCCTATCTTCAACTGGGATAAGTGCGCTGCTCATCAGCTACACAAAAAATGCATCCCTTGGAAACACTTTGAGATAGAACTGATATTTTTTCTTCATAATCTATTAATTTAGAGCCTAGAACAAAATAATAATGACTATCAACACTTCAGTGGGAAAAATAGATCCCAGAAGATGGTGATATAGTGATGGATGTGTGAATTATGAGGACTGGACGACTGCCACCAAAAAAAAAAAAAAAAAAATGCATTCAGGAAGAATAGGTCCAACCGAATTTTAAATTTAGATCTTAAAGCTTGGGTAATATCTTACACTGTCCTCTCTAATCACTTAAAAATTCAGTATGACAATTCATGCCATGATAGGCATCTTAAAAAGCTCAGACTAATTTTCTTTTTCAGGTGTATCTTTCCTCAGTTGTTGTAAATGCAGTCTATGATGACTAGCTTGTACTTTCTGATCTTCCATTCATACAAGTAACGATAGGTGAGCTTCATCCCACCTATTCTTGACATTTAATCCAGCACATTTCAGACTCTATTGAGCCTGAGTCCATTGTGTTAAAGTGGCTAAAATACTTGATGGTTTTTGTACCTAACCTCATACAAGGAATGATTTCTTCAGTCTGTTTCCCAGGTGTTCAAGTAGGAAACTCAAGTCTTCCTATCTTACAGTTCCTCTCTGGTCCAAATTAACCTTTTTTGTCCTTAGGATTGCTACTGGGGTCAGCATCCTATTCATATTCTACAAAATCCATTATCTGATCATCTCATCTTCAGATGAAGCAACCTGGTTTCTAATGGAAAACATAAAAAAATATTAGAAAAATATGCTTGGCATTATGCAAATTATGCTTTAGTTAATATAATCATACCAAATCAATTTTTTGCTTTCCTTTCCATCATAGAAAGCAAAAGTGCAAAGATAGGGAATTTTCAGCCTGAGCAGAAGTGTGAAGTCCTGGGAATGATACTAGAGATCTTGTCTTTAGAAGATCTCCAACTCAGTTTCTCAATTTCTCAGGGTCCTAAACAACTCTGATTCCAGAAACACGCTCCTTATTCAGTAAACAATGTTCCCAAACACAAAGATTGAAAAATCTATTGAAACCTAAAAATATTAAAAGTGTAGACAAATTCTTTATGCAAGCCTGTAGAAAGCTCATTTTATTTTCCAGGGGTTGGCTAGTACACCTGTGAAAAGATGAAAGAAGATTCAAATCAGCTCTTTAAAACAACAAATAAGGAGATGAAAGAGAGATTTGCAGCCCTAAAGATGTGAGAACACTAAGTGGGTTTCCTAGACTTACTTGGGCTTTGCAATAAATGCCAAAAAACTGGTAGAAATATCTTGCATTTCTGAAAACAGGAAAAAATGTTGCCTTTAATATTTCAAATTATCAAAAAAAAAAAAAATATAAGATCAGTTTCTGCCACCAACTCAGCTCACCACAATCTCACTTTTGATTAGCTCTACCATTCAGGGATCTACTCTATTCTGTGTGTTAATTCAAAGCACCATAAGGCAGATGAACTGAAGCTGGTGAAGAGCAGAAATTTATGCTGACATGAAGTCCATGTCTAAGGGACTGCTGAGGTCTCTCATCTGATCCAGGTTGGATAACAGAGAATTATAAATAAAAGGAGAGTTTCCAGGGTACTGTTGCAGCCTTCAGTGAATAAAGAACCATTTGAATGCACAGAGAAAGGACCAGTTTCTAAGGGTTAACAAACTGCTCCCCTTGTCTATGCTGAAGGAGATGAGAAGGCGAATTTTAGCTGAGACTCACACATCTTTCCAACATAGGTCTCTATTATTGCTACTAAAAGACTGACGGCACCCTAGTCCTCTCTAACTCTTACTCACACCAATGACCTGGGTGTCATTTATCTCTGGAACCCTGCTATCACCAGCATTCCTGAAAGCCTCACTTCTTGCCTCCTGCAGCTACTCAAAGCACTGCCACCCTTCCCTGTTCAACCTCTTATCTAAAACCCCTCAGCCACTGTTGAAACCTGTGTTTACTGAGGCAGTGGAGAGGGCATGAGGGACCTCTGACTCCATGAACAATTACATCAACAATACTGAGGCCTGTGAGAGAGCAGAGACTGTCTGCTCATTGACAGCAGCCTGGTAGCAGCCCAATCACACTTAAAGTGCAACGACTTTTAGTATGGGGACACGCTAGATATGCTTCAAAGGCCATTGAATTCAGCAGGAAAAGACCTTTTGATTTCTGTGTACTTTGGATGAAACCCAGAAGAGCAGTGAGTTAAGTCAGGGACTCTCATACAGCTGAAGCTGCAAAACTGAAATAGCCTGTATTTGCTGAGCAGAAGTGAGTGTGGGTCAGGAAGGCAGCTGAGATTTCCTTTCCTCTGCAATTGTTTGACTTGTTTTAGAGCCTAAAACAATAGAGTAATTCCATGACAATATTCAGAGCCAGAGAAGATGACAGTGCAAAAATTGTGACCAATAGAAGACTTTCAATCAGCCTCTCCAAGCTGAAGAATTTCATTTGTATTGCCTGGTTTAATTTACAGTCCCTGTCATTCATTTATTTGAAATACTGTATTCAGGTTTTGCTGAGTCAGTATTTATCGGTTTTCTTGTCAGAATATATAGTTTCCAGCATCTACATCCAGAATCCTGTATGCATCCAGAGAAAACCAGCTGAGATAAGAAAGCTCAGAGCAGGATCTTATTTTAATTATTCTGGATTTCTGAGGGAGAGGTAGCAAGGAATGACAGGGGGACCCATCTAAGGTAATGGTGTTGTGATTAGATTTGTGTGCTTTCTTCTGCCTTAGCATCTAAAGAAGGTTAACTAATGTCCTGCAGTCTCATAATCC
Source organism: Forpus xanthops (assembly GCA_032466535.1). NCBI lineage: Eukaryota > Metazoa > Chordata > Aves > Psittaciformes > Psittacidae > Forpus > Forpus xanthops. The sequence goes on from JASSUY010041456.1 coordinate 9,471, forward strand.
CAGTCCTAATTCCCACCTCAACCCAGAGCTTATCTTCTCATGAGACCCACTCAACCCCCACTCGATTTCAGAGGTGTGGATTTGTGACAGTCATCTTTATTCCTCCATCGGGCACCGAAGCAATCTTTTGAGAAGTGAAGAATTACATTGGCTGAACTGACTTCACAGACTCCTGTCTCCTGACAGGATCTACCAGTGTTGCATAAAGTAGGTTTCCTTCTTTTAATACTGACTGAAGTGATGCCTGAAGTAGTTACAGTCTTATCCAGTCTTACTTCTTCTTGGATCTCTCTGGGGTGTTGGCAAAAGAAGCCATCGCACCAGAATGGACAGAGAGGAGAAGGTAACTGCAAAAGCATGAAAATTGTCACGCAGGATATGTGAGCACCAAACCCTGTCTTCAGAAGGATGACTGGATTCTGGAAACAGGGGTCCTAGGCTTGTGACTTGGACCCCTGCACTGCCTGTTTGAAATCATGGTCCATGTTTGAACACACAGAAAAGACAATGGATCATTAACATAGCAGGAAAGATTAGCCACTCACACGGAAGAAAAAATACATATTCCCAGCTAGATTCAGAGCATAGTCAAGACAGGGTGCAAACATCAAGCTCCCTTTTCTCTAACTTCCATATGTCTTCAAGGTTACATATAAAAACATGGCCCTCATCACACTGGGAAAAGAAGAATGGCTGTTGACCCAACAAGATCTGCTAAAATATACATAGAAAGTGGGAAATGAGGCATCTCACTGTTGTCCCTCCCCCTGTCCCCCCAAAGTTAAGAGGTGGGGTCACCTCAAGAGCTGTAACATAAGAAAGGTGTAAAATGTTTAAAGGTCTATAGTATACATAAAGCATTACAATATCAATCACATCACTCATACTACTAGTTAAAAGGACCACTTTCTCTGCACATAAACACACATAAACTCAAAGGGACTTATCTCAATGCAGCCTGCTGAATTCTCACTTTCACTACATGACAACGGAAGAAGGATTAACAGAGTAGGCCATGAGAGCAAGCCTTGATACAGAGTACTAACATCTCTGCCTGATGTGCAAGGAGGGCAAGAAACATCAAAAGAGCTTACCTCTATGGTATTTAGATGCCATGCAGAGGAAGAGCAAGAAGTTGAGGAAGCCTGATCTTCTGAGGTTTGCTGCCCTAGCTCCTCCAGACCAAAGAGGTCTGGCTGATTTGGAGACCTTCTGGGACGAGGAATTGTGCACATGGAAATGTTCTAAGCCATCCCAAAACCTCTTGAGCACCAGCATTCTGTTAGACCTGATGCTGCCCTGCTTCATAACATTACATTCATTCCTTACAAACCAGGCAGCTCAGGAACCATTAGAAGTGATTGCTTGCTTTTTCTGCAGCTTGATATGTGTTCCAAAGGTACAGCATATAATATAATTCTTCTGGGCAAAGCTTACTTGGCAAGTAATAGGAGGCTAATCTACTATAAGTTTCAGGCACGTATGTACAGGTTTGTAACTAGGAAACTGAGTTCTAAGAAAATAATGAGAAAATTCATGTGCTTGTATTTTTGTACAACCACACATGAATGTACAGAAGTATGTGCATATGTATGTGTCTGTTTTTCTATATGAACTAAAAAAAATTAAAGACTGTTCTGACCATCCTTGTTATCAAGAAGCTTTTGTATTTTGCTGTGAGTTTATATTCTATGATGGTCTGCAAATAAAATTTGTCTTATGCTTTGCTTCCCTGATGCTGGCATGATTGACATCTTGCTTTTACAAGCAAGTATGTTCACTTGACTATGTTTGCCAAAGCAGAAAAAATGCTGCTTGAGGGTGGGTGGAAACGTCAAGTTAAAAAATATCTTTATTACCCTTCTGAACAAGGTGGAAACTAACTTTGCTGATGCTGCTTAAACTAGCTAACAGCTGATCAGAGTGAGGTCCCATAGCTGTGAAATTAGTATTTTTGTTGCAGCTGCTCCTTTCTATTCCTGCATAGAGGGCCAGGTGTCGTTACTGAAATTATTTCAATGGTACAATGCTAACTTATACCAGTGGAAAGTTTGGCCTGAAGTATGGTTCCCTAATTTTATTAGTATGCTTTGTTGCTTCTTAGTGATACAGGGAGAAAATTCAGGTCTAAATCAGCTGTAATAACTTGCCATTGTGGACATGGTAAGGAGGAGGATGGAATAGCTGGGTGGAGGAGGACCCTAGCCCATTTTAAACTTGTAAATTAAAAAAAAAAACCAACAGCTGGATCAGAAGGGGAAAGAGAAAGAAAGAGGAGAGGAGTAAAGTACACGAGCTCAGCAAAGTTCCAGTGAACTCTGAAGACTGCTGATGCTTAAATGCTGAGAGACCCCAGATTTCATTTCTTGGCAGCTCAGGCAAGAAGGATGGTCTCCAAGGAGCTGCCATCTCAAGCTGCAGAGGTGAGTAGCCAGAGGTTTATCCTGAGTGCTACTGGGCTTCTTACAATTTGGCATTCCTTCAGCATGAAAGATGGTAAAATATTAGCACTTAAAAGAGCCTATGGCTAGCACAACAATAAATCTAAACGCTATCAGATGCCAGTATGTCTATCAATAATAAAGACAAATGAATGAGAAGCTCTTTCATGCACACAAAAGCAAATGCAACCCAGGGCCGAGGGGGTGATGAGAAAGAGGAAGGGGGCCAAAAAAGGAAGGAATTTTTCCAGGCTCAGACATTTGAAGTCTACATCTTCCATAAATCTTCCAAGCAAAGGGCCTAGGCCAGATCTTCAGTGCTGAATTTTTGCTTCTTCCCTTACATTAAATTCATTAATAACTGGCCGAAATAAATTAGTTAATAAATAAGACTGTATTCTGTTTAAATGCAGGTCAGTATTTGACCCAAAAGAGAGGTGATCTTTCCTGCCTTTCCTCTCCCCTCCAGATTTTGTGGAAAGCATGCTACAGAGAAGGGCATTTAGTCTGCTTTCCTGAGGAAATGAAGCTTATGCAGTCAAGTAGCACACTTACATTTAAGCCTCTTTTTAATCTGTAATCCAATTTAAACCGAATCTGACAGATATCTGAGGTCTGTGGATCTGGAAAATTAAGGTCCTGAAGTTTGAATGAAAATAACTGTTTGGATAGCAGATCGCTATTAGAAGGAGAAGTTTCACCTCTTTACAGATACAGAAAAATACCTTTCTGCTTAGAAAAGATATCAAAAATTATATGCCTTCTTTAACATCAAAGCACTGGGACATGGCCAGGAAGATAGTCAGGCTTTCTTCACTATGGGCCTCACAGGAGTAGGCCAGGTGGAAAGAAGGACATCTGGATCAAGGCCCGCTACTGAGTCATGGGCAAAGATGATACAGTTTTCTTGACTCAAGGTCAGCTCCACTGGGAGAGCATAATTTGAACTTTACTTTTCCTTGCAGAGCTCTAGCTACCCCAAAGGATCAGACTGAAGTGTCACTTAAGAGTTCAAATAATCTGAGAGAAGTAGCAAGACAGAGAAAAGCGTAGGTGGTTATGCAGACGGCTAGTGTACTCACTGTGGTGAGACAACGGTCTTTCTGGGTATTGTTCCATGAATTGCAAAAATGATGACTCCTTCTTTCCTGCAGGTTTGTGTCAAATGCCTGGATCCTCCTTGCACAGATCCCTCCCTGAAGATTTGGGCTTTTATAGCAGCAGCGCCCCTGTTTGGCCTCTCTCATATCTCATGGGATTGCATTCTTGGCCTGTGCTTATGAAACATGTCTTTCTGACCTCTACCCATCTGTCAAATTTAGACAAAATTACTGCAGAACTAAGCTGAGGATAGAAGAGAGCAAGTGAAGACAAGCATGTTGAACTCATCCAGTCCTTGTCACTGGGAAAGCCTGATTACTTTGGTTTTTTTGTTAGCTTTTTTTTTTGACTCTCTTGCCTTGTTTTTTTCACTAAAACCTTCTCCTATCCTTGTTTTGGTTACACTGTCTACTAGTCCTGTTCTGAACTTGACATTTCCAGCAACTGCAATAGACATACAGTGTTAAAACTTCCAAAAGTCTATAACCCTCTCTAGGAAATGGCTCACCATGAATACTCAGAACACCACCTGCTTTTGAAACTGTTTTGATCATGTTCCCATGGAGCAGTCCCTTAGGCTCAGATATTTTTTACTTGACCACAGTCTTCTCATGCTAGAAAATCTCACACAAATGTTCCTGGATGCTTTTGAATTGCAAGAGAGTGATACCTAGTGATAAATAAAAGCATGGTGGATTGCTATGCTTTCTTGTTTTGCATGACAGATTGTCATGCTACCTTGTAAGAGAGTTGGAGAGATCTCTCTAAGATGACTGAATCCTAAGACAACCTGTTGGCTATATAACAGCACCCTGGAGCCTGTGTTTGAGGGGAGAAAATGAAAACAAATGAAGAGGTCAACTGACCAACATCATTTGAATCTCCTTGACCAGCTAAACTTATGTCAGGCACAAGTCTTGAACTGAGGGCATTTGGTTTTCAGCTGAAACAAAATTAATTAAATCAGAGAGCTTAACCCTTACCACTAGCTGTACAGGCACGGCAAATGCCTTTGTAGAGCAGTCACTAGAGAGCACCAAATATCCACACTCCATCCAGGTGGTTTGCCCATGTGGTGTGGGACTTACTAATATTGGAAATGGTTGTGACTTAGCACTTGTCTCCATCTACCTTCACATACCTCCCTAGGTCTAGCTTTTTGGGGGAGTGTTTTGGGGGTAGTAAAGAAAAGAAAGTAATATGGGTTAAGAAAATAGTTCAGAAGCAGTTTTGGAATCTTAGGTCGTTACATCAGAGAAGTGCTGGCAATTAAGCAAAATGGGTTAAAGATTTCCTCAGTGTCCAGGGTGCTGTGAATTTTGTTTCTTTCCCAGCTAAAGACTCACCTGTCTCACCTCATATCTCAGTTCTCAGCATGCTCAAGGCTCTGACAATAGCTGAGGTTTTGGATGTCTCCTCACCTGCTTGATTCATCAAAATGGCAATCTGATTTTGGGAATACTGTGCGGGAATTTTCAAAGAAAAAAACATAGCTTCCTCCTCCCTTTTTCTTCCCATTCTCTTTAAAAATCTTTGTGGTTTCTCTTCTGAGGTGATCTCTAGACAGGAGTTCTCTGTGTGTGTGCGCATGTGCATGCATGTGGGTGTGAACAGTCTTGTATCTCACCAGGGGGAGAGCATGCCTCAGGGCTGCATGGGTGGCTGAAGCATGCAGTGCATCTCAATAGCAAGCGCTTTCTTAACGTCCTCTTCATACATTTTATCCTTTCCCCCACAACAACTTCTTTCTGCCTTTCCTTTCCATAGAGGCACATCTTTCTTATTTCACAATGTCAAGTAATAGCGGCCTGAGACGTGGGATATTCTGAAAAATATCTGGGAGAATCATTGTCTTGCTCATGGGGTGGCTCAAGTAAATTGCCATATTAAAACAGACTCTGAAACACAGTAAGAGGAAGATGCGTGTATGTACAGAGGTAGGAGGAAATGGCATGTGGCCATCCAGCCAGTTCTTTATCCACTGAGTGGTCCACCTATCAGCTCTATAAAAAAATAAGTATTAGAGTGGATGGAGATACAAATGCATAATGTGATGCTGAAAACACACATATATAGTATAGTGATTCCATTGATAACATTATATAGAGAGATTTGTAAATGAGATTCTAACTCTGAAACCTAATGAATGAGTTGAACACAGCTATTGAGATTACTTAACAGATCACCATGACCAAACCCTTCTCACTATTCCTTTCTCCCTGATTCTTTCTTCTATTTTGCCACTCTGGCCATCTCTACTTATCCCTTCTTTATGCTAACATTGGTGATGATTTAACCCTTCATCAATCAGGTTAATCTTACTGAGCAAGCCAAAATCTGACTCAAGAAATTAATGATAAAAAAGATAATTTTCAAACATACCAGTGAATGCATTAACTTGCAGGAGGGTCAGGTGAATGTTGTAGCTAACGAAAAAAAAGGAAGGAAGAATGTATACCTGAGAATGGACAATGTAGTTGTGCAGAAAGGAACAGAAGAGAGAGGTGGTGGTGGTGTGACATCAGGTTTCCCCTGCCATTTCATTTAGCAACATCCTAAATAGAAACTCTTAAAAGCTGACCCAAGCTGTATAATAAAAAAAATGAGGCCCAGCAGACCTGGCAAACTGCAATGAATAGTGAAGGTGCAACGTGCTACTTTGGGAAATGGTACCATACTTCTTCCAACAGAGGCTTATACTTCCTAGTGATCCATATGCTGATACAGCTCTGCTGCTAAGAGAGCCAGGCTGGTGCTTCTGCCCAGCTGTGAGCTGAAGAAAGAAGCCTGGATCAACACAGAAGTCTCTCTCAGGATAGTGCATATTTTGAGGTAAATGCCCCACAGAGCTGAAGGGGGGAAAAAAGAAAGAAAGTAAATAAAAGAAAATAGTATTTTAGACCACCAGTCCTTGTAAAGGAGAAAATATCAGAACTGAAGTGGAATAGGTTACTCCAAAAGTTTGAAAGTTTTTTTGGTTCAATCAAGGCTATATTAATGCAAGTTTTCAGGTAGGAGGATTAAAAACTAAACTTGGAATCTGAATTTGTTTTGGAATTACATAGGCAGTTTTGGATTAACTACTTTTACCCATCTATGATTAAAGATGTTTTACAGACTGAATGTCAGGCACTACAAAAAGTCTGAATGTTTCCTTCTGAAAATATGAACAGTTTTGAAATGCCTCCTCTTTTTTCTTGGCTAAAACATTTTGCCAAATTTGAAATTAATTTCACAAATATATTTTGTCCCCTCCTACGTGTCTCAGACACTGAATTTTAACAGATTTATTGCTCATCAAAAATGGCACTCAGCTCTCATCCAAAATACACTTCTGTAGTGCCAAAAAGAAATCTTGAAAGTTGAATAACAGCAGTGAAATAATTAGATATGTTTGCAATATGATGTGGCAGCAGAGAAGCTATGAATTTTGGAAGATAAATCACAGCTTATACAGTGAGATCATGCAGTGTCAACCTCCTCAAATTGTGTCACCCACTCTGATTATGACTTGCAGTCCAGCTGAAGACCTGCTCCAGATTGTGTAACTTCTTTCACTCTGCTGTATAACAGTGAATTTTATTGTCCTAGTAAATTACTGGTGGTGCTGAGCACCTCAGCCAGACCAAAAGATAGGGGCTGTGTTCGCAACATTGTCTTCCACATCCATATACCCTGGGAACAAATGTCACCATTAGTATCAGCTTCCTCTTCTAAAGGCAACCACCACTTCCTGATCAGCAAACTAAACTGAAGCCACATATATTTTCAGATCCTCATCGTTCATAATGATCCATATCAGGTAGCACAGACAAGAGCCTGCTTTGTGTGTGTAGATAGCATTCCCAGTGGATTGTTGAGCTATGTTGCCTGCGTATTCTGTGCATAGATACTTTAATTTACTGAGGGTCAGCTGTAAATCAAGAAAATCTTCCTCTTTGGTTAAATTTGCAATGATATGTAGAAGCACTGAGATATCTGATGGGGCTGAATATGACTGTTAATGCTGGTTAAGCATTCTACAGACCAAGTGCTATATACCCTTTTGCAAATTTATATCACACACGTGAGAAAGGACTCCATTTCTCCTTACAGGAGCTGCCTAGCATACTGGATATCCAAACTGAGTGTCCCAGGCCTAGGTTTCATGGTTCATGCACTAAGGAAATACATCTGCTTAGAAATAAAAATTAAAAAAAAAATTATTTGTCCCAAATATTAATTGGAACACTTATTGGTTTTCTTCTCCATAGTTCCTGGTTTCTTCCAGGATCAAAGCACAGTGACCATTACTAGAGCAAGGAGCAGCTTTTTGAGTAGTATATACAGAACAATCAGAACCAATGCTGTGTAATAAAACCAATGAAGTGGCTAAGTTCTTTCATGTTATAACAGAACCACAGAATGGTTGAGGTTGGAAGGGGCCTCTGGCCATATATACTTGCTCAAGCATCCCAATTACCTATGAAAGTTTCTTTAACTCCATCCTACTGTGGTCCTAAAGCAAACCTAATCTTTCCATAAGTTTCCATTAACTTCAAAGTTAAAGGGGACACCTCTTTAGATGTATGCCAGGAGTCAGTTGGTTAATACTTTAAACCCATTGAATCACAACCTTTAAAAAAGAAAAAAAAACCAGAAGTGTGGAATGAGCTCATTTTGGGATAGTGTCTCTAATATTGCTTAACTGCATGGCCCTGTGGAAAATTATCTGCCTCTGCCTCACCTTTTGTTGTTCCTGCTGAATTAGAAAACAAGATCTGACAGCCATAAAGTTTACAGTTGTGCAGTACCAAGCACAGCAGAGCTTGCATTTTTGAGGAGCTTACTAACTTCTTAATGAATCTCCAAACTAGTAATAAATGCAAGCGCCTATCTTTTTCTGCAACAAGAGTTTGCTACAGGTAGATAAAACCATGTTCTTATACACTAGAGATTTTTTTTCTTTTTTGCTTGCTCCATGCTTGCTTTGCTTGCTGATTTAACAGACTGACATTTTCCTTTAAACTTGCTTTCATCAGAGTAATTCCAGTTCATGGCAGTGCAGTATCATGGGATAGTGCAGGTTGGAATCGACTTTAGGGGTACATAATTCTACCTTCTGTCCAACTGGGTCTTCAGTCTCAGGGCTTTATCTTCCTTTATCCAGGTCTTGAAAACGTCCGTGAATGGACACTGCATAACCTGTCTGGCCAGCCTACTCCAAAGATTAACTGTTGCCTTTGGGAAGAAGTTTCTCCTTATCTGTAGATCTTTCTTCAGTCTGAATACCTGTTATTTCAACCCAAGTTCTTGCCTCTCATCCTCCAGTCACACATCACCGTGGATAACATGAATCTGGCTTCTTTCTTGTGGTATGCCACACGGAAAACTTGCTACAGCTGAAATAAATGTCAATCACTGCTCTCCCCAGAATTTCCTTGGTCATCTTTTATTGTTAATATGGAATGAAAAGCTCTGCTTTTCACCCCTTGAAAGTCTCAGCTCTAGTTCAGCTGAACTTGCCTAGAATCATCCATACTGTCCAGTCCTTCCAGACAGTATTTCATGCACTGCTGAAAGAAGCTGAAATCTACTCCTGAGTTTGTTCCTATATCCTATTCAATGACTCTGTTTCTTTTCCCAGCTATCTAAACTAAGTGATTAGCTAGTTTAGTGGCTTCAGGTCTTGACAAAAAAAACTCGCTCCAACAAAGATCAATTTTCTATCCTTGTCCTCTATCTTTCCCTCTCTGCCTGTTTTTATTTGTATTTTCTGTTGAATAAACTGTTTATTTGAAAACCATTCCAAGAACAATTAATTTTGATTACATGAAAGCAACTTGCCTGACTGATTAAGGAATGTTTTCCCTTTAGGAACACATGAAAATACTTGGGGTTAACTTTACTATCAAAAGTCAGAATGTTTGAACTAGAAAGAAGAATGTGCACAAGCATGGATTCCAGGAACAAAGTTGTTACCAGATGTCGATGAGAATGAAGCTGTGCAGAACAGAAAGGCATAGCACAGCGAATGAGAAAACCTCACAATATCTGCCTTCAGGTTTTCAAATCTTGAGTCTCAACCATTAAAATATGCATGAATATATATACTGTGACACCTTCTAGAGAAAATCTGAAATCCATTTTACTTACAAAAATGCTGCTTCATATGAACTGTGTTGTCTACTTTTCTTCTTCATTACTACAGTGTGTGAGCACAGAACTGAAGATCCTTCCTATCATCATGGAGTAGGATCATTGTCCTCCAAACTCACTAGTTTGAAGGGAATAACACTCAGTTTTAGTCCACAAGTGACTTTATGCTCTACACATTGTCTTCTCATCATCAGATGGCTGAAAATATTTACAGCTGAAACAGATTCATCAGAAGAGCCAGACTTGCACGGACAGTTTTGTTTACCCAAAAGAAAATGAGCTACAGACCAAAGTAGGTTTCTTCAGGGAGGAATTTTGTATATATTCCTCTGTCTCTAGTTTGGGAATATGAAAATTCTGACTAACAGAAATTTACAAATATATGTGAATATATAACCAAATGCAGGTTATGCAAGAACTGAGCTCTTTGATTTCTACCATGTCCTGTTCTCTTCAATCAGCATGTCAGTGATAATAGTAATCTTCTAGAAAACAACAGTTTGCATAAAACACCTATCTCTACCCTCAAAAAACCACAAAAGTAATGGTCCATTTAAGCTCAAAGTTCCATCTGGAAACTTTCCTAGACCAACTGGGAATTTCTACTCCCTCTCCTCTCAGGAGCCACCAGAGATGTCACTAAACAGAAAGAAGTGATTGACAAATCTTCAGAAACCATTTTGCTAGTTAGATTAGAAAGGATAATAAAAATAATGTTATGTTCCCATACCTTATTACATCTTATTTTCCCTGTTCTGGGTTGGGGAAACAGGGTTGGCAGAATAGGAGTGGTTACAAAAATACTCCATTGAAAGTCAGTCAGTGCTGGAACATCCTCACTTCTCCATCTCTAAATGTTACAACTAATGTCTCGCTCACATACACACATGATTTAACACATCAGATGCAGCCTATGTTTCATGTCTGGGATATTTGTCCTAAAATGCTCATTATATAGTCATGCAACCACTTGTAATTCTGTGGCACCCTGTAACTCCTTGTTCCCTGCTCAGTAGTTCCTTTCATGGAAATATTCCTTTTAGTTACTCACTTGTTGCTGTCTGTACTTTTTGTGGTGTGCTTTCAGGTGACCTAAATAGCCAGTCAAAATTTGCCAAGAGCCAAAAAGGTCACTTTATATTGAGAAGGACTGTGATGAATGACTTGAGGTAGCTGGTGGATGAAAGGCTGGATATGAGCTGTCAATGTGCACTCATGTGGTGGGGGGCTATGGCAGGCCTGTGGATTTTCTGACTGAGGGCATGAAATTAGAACTCAGCCTCAAAGATATTAAAGCTTATCCATGAAGTCTGAGGCCCCGAAGTCATCCAAATTGGAGAGTAGAAAGCATCCGAGGAGAGAGACGGTTAAAGGGAGTAACTAACTACAGAACAAGAGTTTAGCAAAATAATAGACTTTAGTAATGTGGTAAAGGGTCATCCAATAATGTTCTGTTGCTAACTAATATTAACCAATGGCTAAAAAGACACGTGTGTGCCAGAAAAGGTATATAAATAGGGGCTTGTAGTTATAAAGTGGATTTTTTTCTGCTTGAGTCACCAAGGAAGTGTGTGTGTGTGTGTGTGTTTTGATCATCTCAATAACAACACACTCATAGAACAACAAGCCAAATGTATCCTGGGCTACATTAAAAGAAGTATGACCAGCAGGTCAAGGGAAGGGATTCTCCCCCTCTACTCCACTGTTGTGAGACCTCACATGGGAGTATTGCTTCCAACTCTGGAGAGTCCAGAGGGACATGGAGCTGTTGGAGCTAGACCAGAGGAGGTCACAAAGATGCTCCAAGGGCTGGAGCACCTCTCCTCTGGTGACAGGCTGAGAGAGCTGCACCTGTTCAGCCTGGAGAAGAGAAAGCTAGGGAGAGAGCTTATTGCAGCTCTTCAGAACTTAAAGGGGGTCTATAAGAAAGATGGGAACAAACCTTCTATTAAGGTCTGTTTTGACGCGTAATGGTTTTAAAAAAATAGAGGGTAGATTCAGACTACGTATAAAGAAGAATTTATTTACTGTGAGGGTGATCAGGCACTGTACCAGATTGCACAGAGAGGTGGTAGATGTCCCATTACTAAAAGTGTTCAAGGCCAGTTTGGGCAGGGCTTTGAGCAACCTGATCCTGTTGAAGAGTGGTTGCAGTAGATGACCATTAAACCTGGTCTTGTTGAAGAGAGGCTGTACTAGATGACCATTCGGTTCCCTTCGAACCGAAACCATTCTATGATGCACCACCACTAAACTATCTGAAAATCTTTCCCTGAATGAAAACAATTATCAAGGAAAAGTAAATCTCAGGGAGATCACTGTTGTTTGGAGTAAAGCCTGAAAGTTTTCGTGGAAACATATTCTGAAAAGGTACAAATTATAGGTATAAATTTAATCATTGTTAAGTCAGCAAGGATAAAGTTCTTCAATTGACTGCATAGGTTAGGTTTTAGTATTTAAAATAATAATAATAGTAATAATAATTTTTCAATATTAACTTAAATATTTTCAGAGATACTGTTTTCAGACCATCTGAATTTTGACTGAAAAAAGATGTCATCATGGTTATGGTATTGAGCAGGACCTCAAAAAGCCTAGGAACAGATCTTGGCTCTGTTGAATGGGCTTTGTAACTTCAGAGTTATCTATAAGCTTGCAAAAGTTTTCACCTGATTTCAGTTATTTAAATTTCAATCAATCATCCAGCTTTACTTTGGAGTCAGAGGGAGGGTTTATCTCCCATCCTGTGAGAGGTAACTAGGAGAAGGAAAAATTTATCTTATTCTGCATATATTTATTCCTCTGCAATGATTTTAGAGGACAGCTACAGAGATAAATTTGGCATATAATTTGCACATGAATTAAGCTGAAATCAGTCCTACCCTTCATTTCACATTACCCCACCTCCTCACCTTCAAACCAAGCTTGCTTGTTCCTTTGGGTACCTTGCTCATTCAGCCTCCAAGTTTTCCAGGTGAAAGACCCCTTTCAGTGAATATTTATTGAGACACCTACAATTGTCAAGCTTGCAGTTTGCCAAGATCTTCACATGCTACTGTAATGACCAACAACTCTATAAAATGGGGCAGCATTTTGAAAATTTAGGCTTTTATCTGGACTAAATTTGTCACTTTGCTGTTTTTATGCCCCTGACTTATTTAGTGGCATTTTTTTTCTTATCCCCCCAGAAATGTATATACCTTGAACATCAAATTTCCTTTACCATTTTAACAGCAACACAGAAGGGACTGATTCCATACAGAAATAAAGTGGCACATGCATATTTCTTGTGTCTTTTTTATTAGGGCTGACTGGGGATATGGTACAAGTTAAGGACAGCTCTGTAATGTTTTTCACATGATTGCTATAGGAAAGCATGCTGTGTTCCTACAGCCTTGCATTCATCCATATCCAAGAAATGGGAAAAAAAAAAAAAAAAAAAAGTGAAGGAAAAAAAACGTTAATCATTTATTTCTGCTTTGAAAATGTGAAAATTCCATATCAGGGGAGTGTCTGAAAAAAAAAAAAAAAAAAAAAGGGGGTCAAAAGAAAAGAAAGAACTGGAAAGAGGTAAAAAAAAAATATCTCTCCTCACAGAAATAACAAAACATAGTTACCAGGAAAAGTATGTTTAAACAAAATAGCAGCAGCAAAACCAAACCAAACCACAGAAGAGATCAGTGTCACATTCTGTGTCAAGCCTAAATGACATCTGGATACACATGTGTGTGAATATCTGTGTGTTTGAAGGACACTGTGTTATTCTAACCACTCTGAGCTTAGATCACTATCAGATGTGTAGACAGAGGTACAAATGGTCACTTGGGTGACCAGCAGCAAACATGGGTGGAAGTAGAACAAGTCTTTGCACTCACTGACTGTGATCTGTGGGTGTGGGTAAAGGTAGAGCAGGAAAATTCCTGCACAGGGAAATGGGATCGCTGGACTCATGGCTTGAAAGCTCAACTATGCCTATGGCGGTGGGCAATCCTCCATCTTGATATATACACACTAGTCATGCTATGATAGCTAAGCGTAGAACTTACTGTGGTGTCAGTCCAAGAAGCCCAGGTAAGAATCTGGTCAAAGGCTCTGTCAACTTCTCAGATATTTGGATATGCACAATTGGAAGCAGCTTAAACATATATGAACATACAAATATGTGTGTGTGTAAGTACACACCCATTGTATGAGAGGACTTAAGTTCTTGCTGTCTATGCTCTGAAAAGAGTGAAATTTTTTTTAGTCAAATTGGAATCTAATTTCCACTTCTGATTTGTGTATTTTTCATTAAAAAAAAAAAATATTATTTGTATCCAGAAAAGAAGATTGACCATACACAGATTTAAAGGATGAAAGGACCTGTTTTCCTCAATTGAGCTACCCTCATCTATGCAACCATACTATGGAAGCAGCTGTAAACCTATCTCAGTCTACTCACACCTTGGTATGTTCAAAGTCTTAAGCAAACAGTCTCACTTCTAAAATCTACCTTTATTTTTGCTTGTTTACATGTATCACAATGATTTCACAGCTGATGTAAATATTTAGGTAAAGTTCTATAGTCTTTCCAGTAGCAGAAACTATGCAAAAAAGACCACATCAATCTCAGGTTTGAGTTTAAGCATTTCTTATACTGCAGTTCAGTACCTCATCAGATCAGCCCTGCTAGCAACATAACACCATAGCAAGGCAAGACTGTTCCATGATATGTTGAAAGAGAGCAGATACTTTGAAAGGTTCAAAGCAGGTTGCCAAGCACTATCAGATACAAGGGTAAGGTGCAGTTTCTCATAATATTTCCCTGCCAAAATGATCTTTGTTCAGTTATCCTCACTTCCCTGACCTTCCGGATGCTCTGTGCTGAACTACAATGGAGAAGAACAGGTCCTGACTGAAAGTGTAACTATATGGCCACCACTGTGTCCTCCACAGGTGAACCAGGAAAAAAAGACATTTTCTTAGGTAATTTCTTTCAAGCTACAGTGTCCCTCTATGCTACAAGGAACAGCAGCTGAGGACAGAAATCACAGTATGACCTTGAGGAGACAGTAGGAAGCTCATGGAGACACCACATTTGGGGCTGATCTCACATCGCCTTATATCTCAGAAGTAGAGTACTTTGGAGACAACTGTTTTTGAAACTTCACAGTGTTCTGAAATAGTATTTAAAAAATCTTGTATTAAATTTGATTGGAAAGAGCTTTGTTCTAGTAATTTTCCTCCTCTAAATGAAAACAGCCCATGTAGGCTTTTGATGACATGCTATTCCAGGGCTTTGCTTATCATCTGCTCATAATTAAATAAATATATTTTTGCATAATAATACTCTTTTTTCCTCCATATTTTCCGAATCATACCCAAACATTCTTTCACATTGGTATAACCCATTATTTTGTATTGTCTTTACTATCAGGAATTTTACAGTCTTCTAACAAAGGGTTCTGACAAAGAAATTTTTTTTCAGGCCTCTAGACAATATGTTTTCTGCCTGAAACTCCAGATCCCTTGGTGAATCACATTTATGACCTGAAAACATTAACTTAGTAATCTCTTCCTTCCAATAATAATTAAAATATAACAATTAAAATGAGGATGTAATTCCAAAGAAGTGATATACAGGAATTACAAGTTTGTCAAGCTTCATTTCTGCGCTGTTGGTTTGGGGTTGTGTTTTATTGTATGAGGTCTTGAAGGGATTTTTTTGACTGTTGTTTCTAGGTTGTTTTTTGGTTGTTTTTTTTTTTTTTTTTTTTTCATTCTAATGTATTTGATCTGGAATCTTTGTCTTTCGTTATTCCCTGCAAAACCATTTCCTCCCTCTCCTCACTCCCTTGAGTTGATTAACTGTTACAAAGCATTCCTGTGATACTTAGTAAATAACAATGCAAACATGTTTATGTAACAGTTTAACATGCTAATTATGTTTTTATGCTGGTCTTGAACACATGCTGTCCTGGAGTCTGGTAGTCTTCAAGTCTTGGCTCTTTGATGTGAAGGGTGCGCTAGGAAACACATTTGTTTTTCATTTTGCCCTGATGAAGGTTACTGTTTACATTTTGTGTCACTTCTACATAAGTCAGCCGCATGTTAATGGCCCTGAGGAATGCACTAGTTCTGCACCCGAGCCATGTGAGCCTCTGTGCCTACAGTGGCTGTGGCCACAAACAGTTTCTGCATGGAAGGATGGACATTTTCGTAGAGTCCCCATGCTTGGGACCAAGTTGCAATGCATTCTTCAGGAGAAAGTTTCTGTCCAAACTTAGTGAGAAGATCTAAGAATGAAAATTGGAGCTAGCTTCTATTTGTCATTAGGGTTAGATTTTAATGGGCAATGGGCAAAGTCACATTTGCCTGCACACCTGATGACTACCATCTTGGTCAGTTCCACAAATGTTCCTCTAAGTTTAAATTTAAATTAGTAAGAATGAATTAGTACAACCTGAGTTAAAATGAAGACATTTTCTAGCAGGTATTCTGACAAATTAGTGTTTTTTATAAACTAGTCATAGAGGGAGATACACCACAGATACCAACCAAAAAAAATAGGATTGAACTTTCCCCTGAATCGAGTAGCTTCTATATTGGAGACAAATACTGGCCAAATGGTCCGGGCCTGATCCAGACTGAAAATTCTGAAGACAGGAAGCTGCTTTTGCTACTTTGGAATTCTACTGAGTAACCCAGCTCATATGATCATATGATGCATTGTAGTGGATGGTGCAATAGATTTGGCTCCTTGGTCTTAAATTCTCTTGAATTTACAGCTGGACTTTGGACTGCAGAACAAAAGATCTAAATGGCAGTGGCAGTGACCATGGGAAATGCGTTTGTTTCCACAAAAATACCTTTTGGATAAACAGCACAGCTCAGGGGACAAATGAAGGCCAGAGTCAAAGCTTCTTTATTACTAACTGTTGGGAGTTATGAAAAACCTTGGCATCTGGAACAAAATTCTTTATATCATGTTGTTAAAGAAAAGTCTTCTCTCTTCTAAGAACTGTTAGCTTCATCAGTAAAGCATTTGAAGAGCAAACTCCAGGGCAGATAAGTAGACTGATCATGGTTGTTGGAGGATTGGCCACACTGACAGGCAGTGACAAAAGGCTAGTCCCCCCCTAAATTGTCCGTTTTCAATTTGTGTATATGGGAGTATTCTATGGAAATCACCAAAGAAAATCTTCTGCTTGTTAAGTAAGAATTATTTCTCATTATCAGAACTTAGGTCTCAGTTGCCTTAGACTGCAACTGCCTACTTCACTTGGGTCCATGGAGACAAGGAAACTCTCCTGGCTTACATCAATTCTATTTCTGTTGGCTAAGATCTCAGAACTTACTGCATATATGTAGAAGGTGTTTCCTAGCTCTACTATCTCTAGTGTTTGCATATTTTCCAGACTTCTGTAAGACTGAGGGAGGTCTATGGAGTGCTGATGAGGCACCTATGACAGCCAGAAGAAGAGTCCAAGCTTGCTGTCATTCAGTGTAAACATGCTATACAGGGATCTATATCTCCACAGCAAAATGTTAGAATGTCTGCAAACTGATAGAGGCTATAAATCTTTTATACCCTACAGCAACATTCCCTAAGAGAATGCTGCTGTCCTTTAGAAGTGAATGTATCATCAAGACCTGGTGAAGCTTACTGAGGGAAGAAAGTCATTCCAACTCATCACTGTACAGGGAGCAGAATGATGCAACATACTTTCTGCTCGGCATGCTTCTCCTTGTCACTTATCTCACCTTGTTTTACCCATTCATCACTCCTCCATCACTTCCCAGAGCCCTTGACTAGTTTTCAAATGTCGTTTCTGTCCTAGGTTCCTGCACAAATTGGCTGGTAACACTTTCCAGATGTTTCATTGTCCTCCATGTGATGGGGAAAATATTCAGACTAAAACCTGTTTTTCCTGTGGAGGATTCTTCATCTTCCCAGTTTTTCCTAGTCTGAGTAAATGAATAATCCATTTTCTTTATGAAAACCTAGAAATCTTTTCCTTAAGTTCAGCCCTCATCTCTTTTCTTGGTCCCTCTTTCTAGCACCTAAAACTCCCTTAATGCCTGGTTGATAACCAAACAAAGCCAGCTTTCTCTCTGCTGCAGTTCATTATGTCATTACAGTTCCAGTAAGACTACTGACAGAGTATGGTGCCATATTTGTGTGTGACTGTTTGATCATATATTGGTCAAGAGGCTATTATTAAAGTACTACACTGCTCTGCATTCGATGAAATAATTTCTTTTCAAGTGTCTGTTTCTTTTTTAGTTGCAGGTACACAACAAAACCATTTGGACTATTCCTAAGAGAGTACACGCCATAGCAGTCTTTCTGAAAAATGTTGGACCAGACATCTTTAATGCACTAGTCAGCAGGTAATACTACAAGATGTAGTAGACAAAACTTGAAACAAAGCTGACTGTCTTAGGAAAGAAAGGCTAAATAAAATAAAATAAATAAAATAAAACCAAAAGCTCAGTAAAACAGCAGTGGAAAACAGATAGTGGCATGAGTTGGTAGATAATCAAATTAGATTATTGAATAACTGCAAAAATGACCAGCAAAACATTAAGTCCTGCATGTATCAGGCTTCAGTTAATCATCTACATTTTTGTTTCTAGTCACCATTGCTTCCATACGTTATTTTCATCACCTCTGAGCTTCACATTTCCCACATCAGCAACGGGTTCTCTTGAAACAACTAACCACCTGTAGAAGACACTAGAAAGGTCAGGACAGGTGGCACCAAGATGACTTTGTACCATGAGATCCTGACTGAAAATTCTGGACATTACCTGTGCAACAGAGACCCTTGGCTGCAGCATTTTTAGCAGCAACCCTACAGTGGGAACCAAGAGGGGATTGTTTCCAGTTAAGGTATCTTAGTGCTTGGCCAGGGAGCGGAAGCTAGAGTATGCTGAACTTCAGAGGTTTCTTCACCGCTCAAGGAGCCTGTGTCTGTTTCAGTGTTTTAATTTATGTGGCTTTCTACTTGTCATTTGGGGTTATTTTGCACATACCGTCCGAAGAAAGCCAGTGTAAGTCTTTGGAGGGCTATTAAAGGCTCAGCAAAGCCAATCAGATTTAGGAGGCAAGCTAGCATTGGGAGGTAAAATAGGTATAACAGTAGCGGTTTTATAACTTTCTTAGGTTAAGGTTGTAACCAAAGCAAGATTTAGAGTGATAAATAAATTTGATTACATTAGCGAAATTATCTGAAAGGTCTCTTTCCCATATAACACAAAGTCACAAACTGTCATTTTGCCTGCTGCATCAGTGTTCCAGAAAATATTTTTTCTTGTCTAAGGAATACTTTTTCTTGTCTAAAAGAGATTATATAAAAGATAACATTTATTCAGTATTATAGTCATGTGAAGTGATGTGATTCTTCCTCCAAGTTTTGATTCAGTCAGGTACCTAAAAACATAAGAAATCTAATTTCAGAGTGATGACATGAATTTCATGGCATTAAATGAAGAATATAATGCTTTTGTCTTGTCAATATGGTACATGATGCTAGGCAGATAGGGCTAATTCTGGTCTCTGGGGAATACATTCACCTAACCAATTACCTTGTTACTTCTGACCAAAGTCATCTCAGGTGTGGATACTCAATGCAAGGATTTTTTTTAACTTGTTTAGGTAGAAACAAAAAGCACAGTGAAGTCAATCTGCTAAAGGTTGGTACCTAAGCCACTACTTAGACAATTAGACTGTTACTTGTGTATAAGGCTGCATGCATTATTCTTGACTCTGGACAACATGACATTAATTTCCACCTAAAAGACAAGTATGACATACAGTCTTTGCCCATTTAATTTCTTGTGCTATCATATGTTTGAAAATTCATGCTCAGCCAATCTTTCAACATGAAGAAATCTTGCCCAAGCAAGCACTGGGTAAATGTCATACTTACTTCTAAAATATTTTATTTATACTCATAAAAATAGATAGATGCATCTTGATTCATGTCATCTTGTTATGAATCGGGCTTTCACTCCAGACTTAGAAGCTGCTAGCAGGTTCCCAGTCTTAATATATTTTGGTTTTCTTTGTTTGTCATTTTTTTTTTTTTTTTTTTTTTTTAATAAATTTTACAACCAGGCCTAATAATTATAATAAATTATAACAGAAAGAAAATGTTGTCAGGGATCCAAATGTATGAACTTTATGTCATGAAAAGCTTTTATTCTGGTTCCTATTCTCACTCATGCACAGATTTATTGAAAAAAGCTTTGACATTTATTCATTTTCCACTTAGATTATTGTGGTTAAATCAAAAAGAAGTGTCAGGGCTTAGGGAGCTGAAAGCAGCTACACTTTTTCCATTGTGATGGGTCACATGGTTCCCATTTATTCCATGAAAAACCTATGGTTTTGGTTATTTTCACTGCCTGGAATGAGATATAATTCCACTCCTGCTGCCAAATCTCCTGTACTGCATAGGAAACTCCTGCATTTTGGGCCATCTCCCTTGGTTCAGCTGGGAGGCCTGTTTCATAAGGCGCTTTTCTTTATTATTATTTATTGTTTTCAGTGGTCTAAGGAGACTCTTCACATGATTGTTTGAAACCATTCTTCAGACAATAGGAGGAAAAGGGAGGTCTTGTGTCAGGTACCGAGCTCCAGAGGAGAGCTTTCTTCTACTCTAGTTCCCATCACATATGGGGGCCATTTCAGGCTGGGTCAAAAGCCTGTTGAAATCCACACAAAGTTTTCAGTACATGTGAACCAAATCCATCATGACTATGTTTTGTTGTTTGCAGTGAGGAGATCAAGGAAGAAAATAAGTCATTCACATTTTGCTGAGCACGGATTCACCTACATATAAAAATTCTGCTACAGGTACAGGTTCAAATGCAGTTAAATTCTGGCAACTTCTGGGTTTACAAGCAGTCAACAGTTGTTCTTTAATTGTTCCCCTACATGCTCTTAGTCCAATCCTGGCAAAATGAGTTAGTTTAAACCTCTATGAAGAGAAAATAAGATTGTCTCCATCCCAGACAGAAATATCATGTCTATGAGCATGTTTGTTTGCTCAAAATTAGGTTAGTGCATGGTGGCTTAAGAAAAGTTTACATTCAGTGAGCAACCACTGTGTTTCAATTCAGAAGTTTCAAATACTCCAGAAAGTATCTCAAAGAAAAGACATCATTAAAGACACAGGGACACAAACAAGCAAGATTAAAAAAAATAAAAATTAATGTAGGTTTATCAAGAGTAGATCGTACTGGATGTGTCTCTTTTCAATATGTATATATGCATCTATCTATTGATCAATCTCTAATAAAAATTACTGAAATTACTGATGGATAGAAATAGAGAGGTTTAGATTTCATTTACTTGTCATGTTAGTCTTATTTTTCTTAGGATTAGCTGAATTCAACTGGGTAATTTAGACTTTATTGACTACACAAACCAGGTTTCCAGAGAATTGATGTCCTCATCAGGTGAGAAGAGCCTCACCTAAGTCCCAAGGGCTGTAATTAAACCTACAATGAACATGAGAATTCCAAGATGTCATATCAAAACAATACTAATTTAGGAAAAATATTGTTCAGAGCAAGAGAAATGTTTCATTTCATTAATGTGGAATTGTCACATTTTGACACTGCCAGCACAAAATATTCATTGAAAGAAAACCATCTTGTTTCAATCAAGAAAAAAGTTTTATTTTTACTTTCTCTGTTTGACACATTATGGAATAATGTTACTGTTAAATGTATGTGACAGTAAAATTAATAATAAGGAAATTAAAAAGTCAAAGTGAGAGATTTGAAAGGATTTATTTCAAGGGGATTTTTTAAACTTAAAATACTCTAAGAACAAATACTTAGAAATATTTTCTGAAGTATCTCCTGATCTTAATTAAACAAAAATAGAAAGAAAATTTTGTGTTCCTCAAAGTTCATAACTCCACCAAAATCTGTAGTAAAAGATTTCATCTTGATCCCTCACTTGCAAACTCTTCTTTCATTCTGATAACAAAATAACTGAATGATGGCAATGATATTTGCAATGTTAAGCTGCAATTTAACATAAAGGGAAAAAAAAAAAAAAAAGGTTCTTCTGAGCAATGAATAGTGGAAAAGCACTTGACTACCTGAAAAATTCTTTTTTTTTTTCAATTTCCTTTTAAAATATATTTAATATACTTTAATATTAAAATTCCCCTTACAATGTAAAATAGAACAGTTATTTTGTTAACAAAAAGCGTCTATCAATTAGGTGGATCTAGTTTCTAGAATAGTTTTTAAGGTCACTGTAAAGCTTTTTTGTTGTTGTTTTGAACATGTCTTTATTTCAAGTATCACTTTGATCTGGAGAGAAATGCTTTACTTAGGTCAAGTGCTGAGGTTGAAAATGAAATCTGGATGTTACATTTTGTTACTGATCCTTTTACAGGTGATGTGATTTTTAATATCTTTATGGAAGAAATGGTGGGGATAGTCCCACTCATCTTGACTCTCAGATCTTGATGCTAAATTTCTGCTTGGAGGTCTTTCAGCCATTGAAGAGACGTATTCATATCCATCAAGTGATTCATCCCATCTATGTTGGACAACACTCTCAGGACAGACTGAGTCTGCCCTTTAAAGGCTCTGTCCATTCCCACAGCTAAAGAGTGCCTAAAGTGAGCTTATTTGTTTGCACTGAGTCTTCAGCTTTCAGCTAACAGCTTTATATGTAATTAATTTTACCCTGCTGTTTGGCAATCAGTTTGGATTTAAATATTTAGAAAAATATGTTAGTCCTTGACTCCAGTGGGCATCTCCATTGGTAATGGCACCAGAATTTAGTTGTGATACTGTTAAATTGTTAAAATGTTCCCTTGCATGATTTTGACCCATAGAAGCTGGGTGGATCCCAGTGTATGGTTCAGGATTAATACTACTAATCAAAGAGCATTCTCAACAATCAGCAAAGATCCAGCCACCCAGTTCTGGAGGACATGAGAAATTAAAACCTGATAATTCACCATGATGCTAGAACATGAGTCCTAACTCAGCCTAATTTAGCAGCATGGATGTAGCAAAAGATTATGTCACTGGTTTTACTGCAGTCAATGGCAAGATCTTCATATATAATCTCTGAAAGCAAATAGCCCTGGGAACTACTGAGCAAAGCAGCTCTTTTACCTCAGAAAAACATGTGAGGTTTCCAAATTCACTTTCATTCTGAATGCAAAAAAAGACAACACCTAACAAGCACTTTCTATTAAAAGAGTGAGGCAGGTCAGGATAATCTGGAGAGTCCCAGCTGAAGGCGTTCACCACAAATGAGATAAAACCACAGGCACACTATGGGTTTGAACTGAGCTTGTTAGTTCCCAAGTGACACCATTAGCCATTACCTACTCCTCTGTATTCACCACCACCACCACCACCACCACCACCACCACCACCACCACCACCACCACCACCACCACCACCACCACCACCACCACAATTGTACTGACAATTTAAGAAGCGATAATTTTCCTCTGAATTCTTTCAGTTTAACACCATCTTTTGATATATATTTTCATTGCATTTTGTCAATTGAGTCTTGTGTTAGATGCAATCTTCTGTCATATGTAAACCATGCTTAAGGACAAGTTTTTCACTGAATAGCAGACTTGTTTACACATGTTCATGTATTTAATTGTTTACATGTTCTTGCCTCAGTCTAATTCAGAAAAATTCTGTAACAGAACATCTAACAATTTCTGGAAGTCAGATTGTCATTCTATCTTCATTTCTCTTCTTTTATACTCCTAATAAGATTGACTGAGAACTTTAAAAAAAAGTATATTTTGGTTTTGATTTTGGTTGACTATTTTTTCCCTTCATTCTGGATCTCAGTAATACTAAACAAGAAGAATTACTCGGGAAATAATTAACAAATTCCGTCTAAAAATCAAAGGGAACTAATAAATTTCTTTAAAACTTTTTCTGAGGCTTAAGTATTGATGAAAATAATCTCTGGTCTTTTAAAATGGAAGAAGTTAAAAAGGTCTTATCCTCTCAACATTCTCATCTGCATTTGCAGGAGCTCTCCAAACAGAAAATATGAAGGCAGCCGATTTACTCCTTACTTTTGAAAACTGGGAAGCACATCTTTATTTTGATGAACCCCACAAGCATCAAATTCAGTTGAGGGAATTTGAATCTATTTTTTCCAGCATTGCAGCCCTGACTTGCTAATTTGTGCATCCATCCCACTCCATCCTGGCTCACAACTTCATTACAAATAATCTGGAGCGATGGATGTTACTAAACTCAGTTTAATCTGAACTATTTATTTTTTTAATTCTTATTTGCTCTGTGACAGTAAGCAACTCCAAGTAGCATATCCTTCCTTGAGAAATCCTTGCTGTATCTTTATTCCATCTTCTTTCTGTGACACCAGTGGCACTTCTTACCCACAGCCCAAATCAGAAGGAGGTGGAAGAGTGGTTTTATGAACTGGAGATAAGTACTACTTGGCAGCTGTGCTTGTTAGATTTCAAGGTCTATGTCTCATATGCATGCACAGACATGTACTGCATTCCCACATGTTCAAACATGCATGCAGATAAGCAGAAGCATGTTCACACTCTGCAGTGATAACCCAGGCTCGTCCATATTCCAACACACCTTTCAATTTATGAATAACCCTAATGCATGCTCAGAGAATGTCATCTCTCTTTCTTTTTTTTTTTTTTCTTTTCCTTCTTCTTTTCTTTCTTTCTTTCTTCTTTTTCTTTCTTTTCTTTTTTCTTTTCTTTCTTTCTTTTCTTTTTTCTTTTCTTTCTTTCTTTTCTTTCTTTCTATTTCTTTCTCTCTCTTTCTTTCTTTTTCTTTCTTTTTTTTTTCTTTCTTTCTTTTTTCTTTCTCTTTCTTTCTCTTTCTCTCTTTCTTTCTTTTTCTTTCTTTATTTCTTTTCCTTTCTTTCTTCTTTCTTTCCCCACTCCCCTTTCCCTCCCTGGAAAGCAATGTAAATATGCACTGCTGAAGAGATGTCTGAGAGGCACGAGATTTTTTAAAGATGGAAGTTCCTGAACGTAGGATAATCTCACTATGCAGCAAACAAATAAGAGAATTGTGGAAATTATTACCTCTGAAATAGTTGCAGAGTTACTACATCTCCCTGCCTTTGACATAACAGGGTCATCTGCAGTCAGTCTCAGCCCATATAGTTCTTAGAGCCAGAGGCTGAATTCAGCAGCACAAAACTCCTCACACTAGAAATTCTGTGGCAGTCAATGCAAAAAGAGCATTTTCTAGTTCTCTACTAACTCCCTTTCACCAGGCTTTGTTTACTGTCACAGTGGAGCTTGTATCACAAGCTGTGTCAATTAAAGTGTAGTAGCAAACGAATAGAAACAGTGAATGAGGCCATCTTCAATCACCCTGGTATATCCATGAGAAGACACTTTGGTTTGTTTTGTCCATTGCTGCTCCTCATCTGGTAGCCACATACACAGCTTGCTCAATGGAGCTCTAAGGCAAGAGGTCTTTTTTGATATGGCTAGAGGTGTTGGTTCAAAAATAGTTATCCTTGGGTTCTAACAAAATAATTGCTACACAGACCTTCTCCCAAAGTGACTTCTCTGTGTGTAATAGAAGTTGGGCTGGACATGGGTTCCCACCTCAGCAATATGTGTTCAAAACACATTGATGTCTGTGAAAGAGGAGTTGCACACTTTGCAGTACTTGGCTTTGCCAAAGACAAATTTTTTGTAATGTTAGAAAATTACTTAAGTTCTCAGGCTCCAGTTCTTTGACTGCCCAGTAGGTACAGAGACTTTTCTTTAACCGATGTTAAAATCTGCTCTCCATGGCAAGGGCATACTCTTGCTTCATACATGTGAGTCTCTAACAGATTAGGGTTAAAGTCTTGCTGAAACTTGTACACTTAAAATAAGAAAATCTACACGTTTACAGTATTGATTTCAATGGGAGCTGATGGAGCTCATCAGGAGCTCCACTGGGAGCTCAAACACTTTCAGAATTTGGCCCAGTAGTTCTGAGCCCTCAGTACCCGATTTGGTAAATGTGTTGTTGTTTGGAATAAGATAGCCAACAACTACAGCACATGGTCTATACATTTTGCCATCATACTCCTTGCAGGCTGTCTTCTGGGGCTGGTTTCAAATTACTTCCATATTGGAACTTACACACTACTGACATTCAGCTACAATCTCTTCAGGGTTTCCAAAGATCAACCAAGGAGCTTCCTCATAAAAAAACATACTCCCATGCTTCCTCCTGCCCTCTGGCTCTAGTGGCAGAATGATGTTGTTTTCTTCCATCAGGTTACCTCACCTACATGATAACAAGCAAAATTATCTCAACTTGTCTTAGAGCCAATCTTCCCGCTCTCTTTGTGACAGTCTGAATTATAACTAAAATTTAACAACTAATGTCTTCCCAAAAGTTGAAGTGAAAAACTGGTTATTTGGAATAAAGTCATCCAAGAGGGAATATATTTTAAGAAAGAAAAATCAGTGTTTATGAGTCTATGTACATGGTTTTATGTCAGTCATCTAGTGACCACTTAGGTTGAGATGGCAGAAAATCTTTGCCATTGACAACCCTGTAACTCCTCAAAAATAAAATCAAGACACTCTCTGTCTTTTTATAACACTTTGATGTAGCATCATTGATGTACATACATTCTGACGAACAAATAAAGATAGAGACTGTTGAGAGCTAATGGTTTTCTCCAGCATCTTTCAAGTGTGTACCCAGATCTTCTTATCTGGAAAGTCATTGTATTGCTTTCCTATTTGTTCTTCCCAGAGCATTACTGCAACAACTCATTCATGCAGGTAAGGTTTATGACCCCAATAAACGATAGTCTTTCCTCACTTCCCAGAATACAAAATAAATGTTCCTCAAGTTTCTAAGATTTACCAAGTAAAGTAAAGCAAGTAAAATCCTTCTGTGTCCACCATTCCCACCAACAGCCTGCACAAATGCTGAGCGTCTGCAGTTCTAGCAATTTGGTTTTCATAATTTCCCTTTCCAAATGCTAGATCCTTGCTCCATGCTAAATAAGTTATCTCTTCACTTTCTGGTCATATTTCCTCAGAAGTTTGTAGGCTGTTACCAGGTTCCTCATGCTGTCGTTTCAGAGCCAAACCATTCACCTTTGAACATGATTCATAGACTCTTTTCTTCAGCAAAGTAATCATGAAGCTGGGTTTTCCCCAGCACACCTTCTCTGGCTCATTTGTATGTTTCTGATAATGAAGTGCCCAGAAGTAAATACAGGATCCTAGGCCCATGGGATGCTGATTCCTTGGGCCTGGGATGCTCACCTTTCTGTTTCCGCATGCTACTTCTCTGGATCTTCAGCCCAACCTCATAATCATGGTTCAGCTTCTGGAATGCCCTACAGTATCACAGCTCTTCCTTCCGCCTATGTTCGTCCTGGTATCTTTGTCAGCATAACTACTTCTACCTGCCAGTGGAGTTTCTTTCAGACTATTTCCATGCCAAAAGGAGCTGTATAAATTGCTTTTTCCAACTCTCACATGGATTCCCTTCTGGGAGTCCAACATGTCTTCAGTGCTCTACACTAGTCTCTCATCCTCAGTGGTCTTTGCCAAACCTTTTGGCTCTCTTAGTCTGATGATGCTAGTATCTTCCCAGACCACAAAGCCTTTGTCTATTTCCTTTAATATGATCACACTCATTCTCTGCAGCCACCTGGGGATAAGGAGAGGAAAACCCAAGCAAAGATTCTTACAACTCGTAATCTCAAATCTGACAAACTCTAGTTATGCTCTCCAAGCGTGAATTATGGCAGCAAGTCCTCTTTCAATGGCTGGTGTACCTTCCTAGAGCAGAGTTGCTCTGTTAAAGAAGAACCTCTAACTCTCTCTGTTCAGGAGAGTTAATCCTGTGTGACAACAGCATTGGAGTCTGACCTAAAGGTTACACCTATTCCACTAAATTAAATTGTGCCAAGGAATGGCACTCAGTCACTGGAAAAGAATCACAGGATGAATTGGGTTGGAAGGGACCTTAAAGATCATCTAGTTCCAGACACCCTGCCACAGAGCATGCACTTCTGGCCTTGAGCACTTTCATGAACACATTAGCACTGCATTTTTAGCATTGTTACTGGCTAGATTTTAATCCAGAATCACTAGAATTCTCCTGAATGGTTTGGTATCGCCAGAAACACATTGTAGTGACAGGATCTATACTGCTCTGAGAATGGAGGTACAAGCATGGGCCACTCCAGCCAAAGTATTGGAGGATATGCTTGTTCAATTTACAATAAATGTAAAGTCTTCCCTTAAGCTGTCCGCAGAGAGGTTGCTGCCTGTTTTCATGTGTACTCACACAACCCAATTGATGCAATTAATTGTCTGAGTAACTTCATAGAAATAACAGAAAATTAATTTACTTTATCTGTTCATTCCAGCTGAGAGAGCCTCAAAGAGGAAACAGTAGCAAAAGCATTTCACACACACTTCCTCTGTGTGTGACGCACAGGGTAACTGCTAATGAAGCAGAGACAAGGGTAAAGACAGTTAGAGGCATGGAAAAGGTGACAGAACAAAACCAGGAAGAGAACATGAGCTCAGCAGGTTTTTCCTTCTTTATTAAAATTGTCCAATGAAATGTCACACCCATCTTCAAAATTTCAGACCACTTTTTTATTATTATTTTTATGTTTTTATTTCCACCTATGAATTTTGCAGGAAGCATGAAAACCTTAGCAGACATCCAAGTCCCTGGGAAGCATTTAACCACTTATAATCACTTCTCACAGGTTGTATGATATAAATCAGCTGATATGATAGATTTCTGTTCTTTCCCTCAGCCATCTTCCTCTGAAACACACTGTTAGCTGTCTTTAAGGGGAGTATTCCTAAAGGATAATACCATTCCAGGATCCCAGGCACTTCTTGCAACCATGTGTTCTGTATTTGAGAGTATCGCATAGAATCATTGCTTCTTGTGGCATTTCCATATAAAAACCTCATGTTCCTGACTCTGAAATACTGCATAAAGTTCTAACCTTATGGTATTTCAGGGGAAAGAATTGTCTTTTTTTTTTTTTTTTTCCTAATAAGACTGAAGTAAAAATTTTTTTGGCATGAAAACTAAATTCTGCTCTGGGTCGTATTATCTGAAACCCTTAAGGAAAATCTTCCCAGTAGTTGCCTCTACCTGATCATGATGTGTCAAATTTGTAGTTTAGGTTAGAGGACTGCTCTGTGCTTTCCCTTCCAGTTTCACTTTCCTCTTTCTTTTCCAGGAGATGCCGTTGTTTATCCAGAAGATGAAAATAAATGGGAAATTAAACTCAGTGTTATTTTCATCTGCAACTCAACCAAACAGTAACACACATAAACACTGTCCCAAATCTCCATGATATTGAGTGAACTTTGTCACTTCATAGATAATGGGAACAAAAAAGCCTGAAAGTAAAAGAAAAGTTTGCTTCTTGGCATTGTGTGCTGCAATTCCTTGTAATTGTGATGGACAGAAAATAAAATAATTCCATGCCTTTGAAATAAAATGCCTCCTTCAGTTAATAAACACCATAAAATAACTAGTATCTCAGTAAGAAAAGACTTAATTTAACTCTTTCAACTAATTTTGTAGTATCTGTACATTTCCTATTCTGTCACCTATGAATATTCTTGCTTAATTTTGCTAATTGATTGCAAGTGATTTTTTAATAGTTCTTCATCAAATTTTCCTTCAAATTTTTCCTTTTCCTTTTGAGTCTCTTTCTTGTATTAAGCTTTGCAACATTTCCCTATACTTGCTTTGTAAAATCTACAGAGATAAGTCAAGTAGCCAATATATTCAAAATAAAAACCCCTGAGAATAAGGAAATTATTTCTTTTTTTTTTTTTTTTCTTCATTGTTCCCTAGAAAAATTGCTTGGAAATTTAAGAATTCTTTTATTAATACTTTTTGTGGGCCTGAATGTTCAGCCAAATACCTTTCAGAAATGAGGAACATTAGAAACAAGATCATTATTAGAAAATACATCTAATTCAATACAGCCCTTCGAGAGTACAAAATCTCTAATTCAAATGAGGATTTGAGAAGTGCTCTGTTGCATTGCTGCAAGTTTCCATGCCATTGGTGAGTGGGTGAACCTTAAGTAATAGAAAACACAGTTGCCTAAGTCAGTTAAAAAGAGTTGTTTCCTACACACATCCTTTTCATTTTTTTCTGGAAGTGTGGCCAGGTTTAGTAAGATTTTACATGAATTTGAAATTCTCTATCTGCAGTCTGCACTCAGGCCTCTGGTACGTACTCCTGCACTGTTAAACAATTAAGCACCTCCAGCACTCAAAAGACATTGGTCAAATGCTGCTGAAAATGAAAGGACTGACTTATAAATGAAGAAGAACTTTTAGAAATAAAATGTTTTGTCTTTTTGTGTATAATTATGAAAAATACAAACGTTTTGGTTTGATTTAGTAAACAATCTAAAATTTAGAAACTCACACAATTCCATCATCTAGAACTTTAAAAAAAAAATATAAACCAAAACCAAAAACTCATGATGCAGCAGTCACTACAGATGGCATCTCTGCAAGAGGCAGACTGCTCTTTCCACTAAGCATCATCTTTTATTACACAGAATTTTAATGCATGAAGATCTGAATCTTCAAATACTCATGGAAAATCTCTGGTGGAAAAGCAGGTCTCTTGGAGCCATTGACTTGTTCTACAAGGGCTCCAGGGAGTTCCTGTTTTGGAGGAGATGAGACTGCAGTGGAGGTGAGTACAGAGAAAACAAAAAGGAAGTAAAGGTCAGGACTTTGCTCTTTACAATGAACTGACCCTTGCAGATATCAATATGCCCCTTCCTCGCTGTTTCCTCTGTAACATCATCCTGCTTTCCCAGAGGTTTTGGGGGTTTGGTGTGTTGTGTTTGTTTTGTGGGTTTTCTTTTAAGTACTTGACAACTGTGTGAATATAAGGAGAGAATAATAAGATCTCATGACATTTTTTTTGCAATTGTAGGGGCCCAGCTTCAGTGCTGTCTGTTATCTCTCTCTCTTTGAGTGTAGGGACCTTTTGGTCCCTGTAGCAGGGATTGTGGCATGCTGCAGGGAAGCATTTTGTAGTTTGCAATATGTACTGGACATATTACAGATGTTATACTCATCTATTTGGAAGTTTGAGGCAAAAAGATACTCAAGTTAAAGGACCTGAAGGAGTCTTATTTGTCCTACACTCTGAATTTGATTTCTGTCCAGAACATCCAAAAGGGAGAATCTGCTCATTCTCTATTTTTGGAATTATGGTCTATTTACAGTTGCTCTGGAGTCTAGAGTCAGTCCAAAGCATTCTAGCAGATGCTTTGTGTGGTCTTTAAGCTCTTGCAAGCCACAAAAGAAGGGAAAATAAGAGGGTTTATTCATTTGAAGACCAAGGGCTTTTTGGATTATTTAGAATCATCTCCAATGTAAACCAATCGTATGATTTCCATCCAGTTCCTTCTGTCCTGAGCTCAGCTGCTTGTGTCAAGGACGCCAAACACTTGGAGATGATGACAGGTAAGGGAAAGAGCTGCATATGGTTAAATGTAGCTAATAGCATCTGGATGATGCATACACAGAACAGGACAGATGATGTTGTAATGGAGGAGTGGCATATGTTCCCTGGCTGAAGAGTGTTGGTGGTCTTTGCAAATGTTCTGTGGAAAGCTTGTCTGGCATTTTCAGTCTCAGACTCGATAACGAGAGTCCCTGGTGGCCTCGGACAAACATGTAAGGATTTCAAATTTCTGGTGGTCAAAGAAGGTTGGATATCACGGACTTTGTCCGAGAATCTGATCTGCAGGGGAGTCACATTCCCCAGGCGCTACTGATGACATCACAGCTAAAGTAGAGCTTCAACTTTTTCAGCTTGCCTGCGGTCTACCACACAATTTGTTATGATGAGCCTAAAGAAGCTTGCCACTTAGTGCTAGTAGCAGCTTTGTCTTGAGGTACAAAGTAGGCCACTCATTTGGACAAGGGACACCAAGAGAGACATGACCCCTCTGCTTATGACAGTGCACTGGAAACTGCCCTTCTGCTGTGAGATAGCAGGCAGGCTGGGCTAAGGACTAACTGTCTTTAAAACACTCCCTCAATCAGTCCAGCAACAACATGGGCAATAACTGGCTCTCAGAAGCCTTTCTCACAAGATTACCTTTCCCTTCCCAGAGCAAGGGATCTTGGAGATGATCCTTCATCCTTACACTTATTTGCCAGTGCCCTGCTGAAACCAGTGACTGGTTGTGTGAACTCCTCCTTTTCTCCTGAAAAGTCTAGTGAGCTTTGAACTCCTGGAAAAGTTATCCTCCAAGGGTAATCCCCAGTTCAGCTGAACACATGCCCCCTGCTTTTCAGCAAGACAAATGCCCTGCATCATTTGTGCTGGAGAGACCCACATGGGACACAACAGGAGATCTAACAGGGTCTTGTCAAGGCTCATCAGCACGCTGTTATTAGTCAAACTTCAGAAAAACCCAATGGAAGGTGGTAACTCCATCCACTGAACAGGCTGAGACAGCTACAGTTGTTCAGCTTGGAGATAAGAAGGCTTCAGAGAGACCTTAAAGAAGCTTCCAGTGCCTAAAGGGGCTGACAGAAAAGTTTTCTACAAGGGCAGGTAGGGATAGAAGGGCAAGGAGGAATGCCTTTTAGCTGACAGAGGGGAGATTTACACTAGATATTAGAAAAAAAATTTTCCCTGTGAGGGTGGTGAGGCACTGGCACAGGTTGCCCAGACAAGCTGTGGCTGTCTTGGTAATGTTCAAGTCTCTAAGCCCTGTCATATCGGGCAGGGCTTAGAGCAACCTTATCTAGTGGAAGGTGTCCCTGCCTGTGTCAGGGGGGTTGGTACTGGATAAGCTTCAAGTTCCCTTTTAACCCAAACCATTCTGTGATTCAATGATTCCATAAAGTTGCCTCATCTAGCTGGAAGTGACACACTTGAATCCCCATCTTCTCAATGGAGAGAAATAAACTTCCTTGGTGCACATTGTCCGACCTATTTTATCTCTTATTTTAGGAAGAGATAATAATCTTCACTGAGAGTGCTCAGTAGACCTCCACTGATTATGCAAGGAGAAGCCAACTCTGAAAAAGTTGATATAGCATCTAAAGTGGTGAAGTAAAGAATCCCCAGACCAGGGCTTCAGCTGGAGACCATTAACTTGTGCATGACCCAAGATTTCCTTATTTGCACAAGTTCAGTTGCTCCTCTGCTACTAGTAGGTATTTAAATACGGCTACTCAACAAAGTAGAAGCCATTTGATGAATGAAGTTTTACAGCAATAGCTCCAGTGGTCCATCTTAGCAAATTTAAGTAGAACTGTTGAAAGGTGAGAAAGTACTTGTGCTGTAAACATGGGAACATACTACTAAATGACATGCCCACCCACTACTTGGTCTCTTTCCACTGCCGAAGCAGTAAAAAGGGACCTTAGTGTAAGTGTGAATCCAGCTCTTGGAATGTTTTTCCATTTCCTTGTATTTACGTTAATGAACACTGACACTACAGACTCACATTCCCAGCTCAGTACTTCACCAGACTGACCAGCAACAAAACCAAGGAGATGAGACTAAACAGATGATTTGACGAGGGTTTTATTATTATTATTTTATTCCTTCAGGCTATGGAAAGAAAAGAAGAGAGAAGTCACACCTCTGATTTCAGTAAGATAACAGCTAAGTTCAGAGACAGGTTTAAGGAGAGGGAAAAAAAAAAAAAAAATCAAGGAAAATTATTGTCTGCAGACTAATGTAATACTATTAATTGGAAATGTTTTCCACTTTGTAAAATGTTCCTCCCAAAAAGGTCAGCTTCCCTGGATAATGTCCTAATGCCTGACAGCAGATAGTTTTACCTGAAGTTTAACCAGGATTAAAAAGATGCTGTAAAAGCCTTTCTTCTCCTAAAGAATGACTTTCAATGAGTCCTTTGTATACATGCAGATGACTAGGTAAGATGGACAGTAAATGAAAAGCAACTCCTTTTTGTCAATACTGTACATCTATTGCAACCCCATGGTTCGTGCTACTACATCCCAAACTGTAGAACCAGTGACAGGAAAAGTCAGTGAGTTGTGTTTCTATAAGTTTAAATGAGTGCATATGAATGTATCCATGGGCTGAATCTGACATGACTACTGGGGGAGGAAGGCTGTGACAAGAGAGGTGTTCGGAGGATAGTTTTTGCCCTAGGCTAGGTCTATCTATAGACTGGACTGGAAAACCTCCTTCAAAGTCAAAGGACTGTTGCAGAGATTTGGATATAGTCCTGCACCTGATAGACAACAGCTTTTGCTTCTTCCTTGCTCCCATTAAATTTAGTTTTTTATGCTTGGTAAGCATAAAAATGTGAAGGACCACATATGAAGCATGTGGTGCTTTCCTGAAAGACCACAAACGCAGAGTGTTCATTTTTAACTCTAGGTCAGATCAAATGCTTTGGTCCAGCTCTGACCCTCAAAAAGATCTACAAGGGATGTGAGTGGGTGAGATAGGACTTGATTGCTTAGCTAAACATCTTCAGAAATGAAATTATCCTATATTTCAGAACATTCTAAGTATTTTAATAAAGTAGACAATACCACAGTGGGAAAAAGTATTCCAAGATTTAATACACTATTAGACCTTCTGTTTCCTTCTGCCTGCTTAACACACACATGCATATATTTTTATTTATATATGCATATATGTGCATATATACACACAAAATATATTTTCCATTCTTATACTCAATCTTCAGATCCAAAAATTTCTTAACTGCAAAACCGTTTAACATTAAGAGGAACTTAATGCGTCCATTCCACACTAGTGGTGAAATGAGAGACTTTGGTTACATATGTATTATTAAACTGAACAGGGATTGGGCCTGGTACCTTAGCTTGATTGTGTTCCTGGGCCTAATAATTGAGCAGGTGCATTATTCTCTTTCCAAACTTTTTGTCTGAGAACTGGATAAAGCTACATCTAGGCTTTTCCTGGCTCTGCCACAGACATATCTGTAATTCTTCAACACATGCTTGTCTATTAAATATTCACATATTTTCATGAGGATTAGTGCTAGCATAGTCCACTGCTTGTTTCTCCTTCTGCTTTATGGATTCACATTTTCCAGCTGAAAAGTAAGGACACTTCCCCTTGACATCTGATAACCCACCAACTTGGCATGGTCATTTAAAGCTTCACATTTTACCTGATTTTGCACTATTTTTCACCCTGAATATGAATGAAGAAAGGGCAACTTGGTAAGCACTACTCAGATCCTGGTTCCACACATAAATGATGCAGTGTCTTTGAGATCTTCCGTAGGATTGTTTGGAATCATATGGTTCTTGATTTGAGTAAAAGGAAAAAAATGTTGGATTTTTTTTTTTTTTGGGGTTGTTGTTGTTTTGTTCTGTTTTATTTTTGTGGCCAAAACAATGGCCCTCCTTACTATTGAAAAAAATACCATACACCATATATTTGTGCTGGATGACAATGGTTGCCAGGATCAGTACTGATTTCACAGAGTCTTTCACAGGGCCGAAATCCAGTGGAAAAACAAGCTATTATGAATACATCTAAAAGTATAAAACAATATACGTTCAGCAATTTGAGGGACTACTCACAACACAACAGGATAAGAACAATGCTACTGAAACTGCATTTTGAGAACCATCAGGGGTTTTTAACTATGTGTACAATACAGCAACACTAAACTCATGAATATGACTTTAGAAAATATACCCTGAAGAGACCATAGAACAAAAACATAGAATAGATTGGGCTGGAAGGGACCTTCAAAGGTCATCTAGTCTGATGCCCTTGCAAGAGAAGAAACATCTTTAAGTGGATCAGGTTGCCCAGAATCACATCAAGCCTGGTCTTGGATGGTGACCGATCATAAGGCCAAGACAGCCAAGTTGCTATAGGAAACCATATTTTTACATTTAGACAAAGAAACTTGGAAACTTGTTTTACTTATGTGGAATGCTTAATCTTTTTTGTGTTTGTTTTGTTTTGTTTTGTAAGTGTTGAGAGGGGATGCTTTTTTTGGCTTTGTCTTTTTTTTTTTAGTGCAGTCGTAACTAGAGCAAGTTTAATCTGAGAAAGTGATAGAAGTCAGCTGCTCTGTTTCCTGACATATCATGTCAGGTTTTGCCTTGATTTGCAAGTCTACACAAAGTCTTCTTCAAGAAAGACAGCTCAGCTAAGCTGTTTTGGAAATTAACAGTTCTCCCTTAGAACAATGTAGCTAGAGTGACCAGTTAGGGGAAAATCCTGGACAACAAGCAAGTTGTATGACTTGCATCATCTATGGAGCTAGGGGAGGGTGTCTTTTGTCCTTGCATAAACCCCTAAAAGTGCCCATTTTTATAAACAGGACCTGGGGAGTGGAACCTCAGTCCACTCCACTCCTACCAATTTGATGCCAAAGCCAACAAAAAAGGATCAGAGCCTGGAAAAGGATCATAGGTGTCATGGGCCCAGCAGGCCAAAAATAATTCACCCTTATGCTGCCAATCTAAGTCTATCTAAGCCACTTCAAACTTAGCAGCTTTATGGAAATTGGTGCATGCACTAAGGAATGATCTCTCTCTCTCAATTTGTTGAGATAAGATCAGTCCACTAATTAATGTATGACACAAACCACTACTGCTACCACCAATAATAATAATGACAAGGGAAATACAAGGGAAGAGAGTAAAACCACTCACCACCCGATAACTGAGCTGTGAACTAACTCTTCTGGGTTCCTACCTCCAGTTTTTACACTCCAGGTATTATGTGCTGTAGAATGGAATACCTCTTTGACTAGTTTGGTTCAGGTGTCCTGTCTCCACTTCCTCCCAGCTTCCCCTCCTCCCTGGCAGAGCATTAGACTCAGAAAGTCCTTTGCCAGACTAAATATTTGAGCAGTACCTAAAAACATTGGCATTATCAGCTCTATTCCCAGGCCAAAAGTCGAAAAACAGCGTGACACCAGCTACCAAGAAGGAGAAAAATGACTGCTACTGCTGAACCCAGGACAATTGGTCAGGAGAGCACCTAAAGAGCAGCACAAAGGAATTCCAGCCAGTTCAGCTAGTAAATCGACTTCATTGGGGGCCCAAATTAAATGCCTCAATATAAATACATGTAGCATGGGGAATAAACAAGAAGAGTTAGAGATGTGAATATATTTGCAAGATTATATTTTATTGGCATCACAGAAATGTGGAGGGATGACTCCTATGATTGAAGTGTTGGAATGGAAGGATACAGGCTCTTCAGGAAGGACATGCAGGGGACACAAGAATGGGGTGTCTATCTCTGTGTCAGTGGCCAGCTGGAGTGCATGGAGCTTTTCCTGAGAATGGATGAGGAGTGAACCGAGGGCTTGTGGGTCAGTATTAAAAAGAGGTCAGTGACTGGTGACAGGGTCTGGTATAGGCCATCTACCAAGAAGACCAAGCAGATGAGGCCCTCTATAGAGAGGAGCAGCCTCACATACATAAATATTTGTCCTCATGGAGGACACCAATCACCATGATATCTGGTAGAAGGAACACACAGCAAGGTTTAGAAAATCCAGGAGATTCCTGGAATGTGTTGAGGATAACTCTCTTGTCCAAGTGATAGAGTAGACAATGGGGAGAGGTACTACATTGGACCTTGATTTCGCCAACAAAGAGGGGCCAATACCTATGCAAACTGAAATAAGACAGCCTGGACCACTGTGTGTCCTCAGCCTCAATAACAAGCTTCATCTGCCCAAATTGAGCTAACTAAAGCTTAGCTCATTCTGAGCTAATTCCCATAGGCTGCCTTTATAGTCAATGCAGAGAAACTAGGTCTGATGAAGCATGAGGCCAATACTTATACAAGCTAAAATAGGACAGCCTGGATCACTATGAATATGCAGACTGTTAGACTCTGCTCTTTACTCAAGAGAGACTCTCCCACTATGCACTCAGTTTTGTCAGTGGAATGTTTTCTAAAGCCACTAGTAGACTGCATTAGCATTACACTGACATTTCTTCTCTAAGTGCAACCTCTTAAGAAATGCAACCAGGACTAGGTTCAATTTATTTTTTAAGCTTAGCTAGTTAAAGAGGAAGCCCTTTTCTACCCTAGGATATCAAAGTATTTCTTAGAGTGTCCTGGTATTATTGCTCTGCTTAAGTGACTCAAAAGCAGTCATGGTTTCCAATGCAGATGTAAACCAGAAAAGCTTACATTACAGCCCGGCATAATGCACTGGGATATGTCCCAGGCTCACAGGCTGTATATAGGTGCAAAAGTAAGAACAGAAACCTGACAACCTTCATGCCATGCTTATACCTTAACCACACATGCTTTTCCCTTTCCATACATCATCCTGATGCTCCTAGGAAGGAGATTAATCATCTTGTATCTCAATTTTCCACTGTGGGTGAGTCAAGCACAGATGACTGAAGTGACTTAGACACATTCTTATGACAGTGCCAAGAAGAGAAAGGATCTTTCATAGGACTTAGAGGCAGCAGTGAAACACCAACTTATGCAAACTGGAGATACACTAACTAAGGACTATGAGGCAATGGAAAGTGTTCTGCTAATGCAGAAAGTAAGGAAGGTCAGAAACTTTTAATTTATTGGGGAGAAGATTTTCCATCAGAGATTCCACCTAGCTCTGTCCCAGTCCTCAGAAAATATCTACCAGGATATTCAGTGATGAACCTCATATGTGAAATTATTTGCTTCACTATATGCTAAAAATCACAGACTCTAGATACCAATTTTATAGCACAGCACAGTTTTCCTCACTATTGACCCTGTGCTAACCTTTCACTGTTTCACAAGAGATAATTATCCAAATCATTCCTTCCCTGTCCTAAGGGACTAATAACCTTACCACCTCATCCTTGCTAACATGTGCTCCTGCTCCTCATATATCCTTTCTGCAAGTGGTTAACATAATTAAATTATACTGAGTAATCGTTCCCAACATGTTCCTAGCTTGAAGTGTACTGCTTCTGTTTCAGACTTGCAGAAGGGTTTGCCGACTCTAAGCTTGCCTGCTCTCCTAGCTCTTTTACTAACAGGTTATTGAACAACTGTATCTGTACAGATCTTGCCTAGATAAATTAATCAGTTTCCATCTGAAAGGCAATGGAGTTTAAGCCCTGCTTACATCTTTAATAACTGCCTGTTGAGGAAAGAAAAATGGGATGGCCTTGCTTCACTGGATGCTCCGGAGTAGAGTGACCAGCTGCTATAAAGACAGGAAATATTTTTCCCTCTCTCAGTTTCACGGTAAGGTACAAGGAATCACTGACTTTTTTTTTTTTTTCTTTTTGGAAGAAGAGCGACTGTTAATTGTTTCCAGAAGGAGACATGTGTTTGGAACTGGACATGGAATTATCCAGCAAGGTACAGCAGCATATATACAAAGAGCAGAGCTCTTTGGGACATTAACAAAAGTTTCCTGAGGACACTAGTTACTGGCATGGCTTCTAGAGCTCATGTCTTCTGCATTCAGCAGACCAGTTTGCAACAAGAAGTGTAACATAGGGAATGGCTTTGAGGTAACCTTCTTGGAAGCAGGAAAGTTCCTGCTGCTTGAGAGCTGACAATTGATATCAAACCATTAAATTACAAATACTGGATGGGTGTAGACCCAGGGCAAAACTGCTTTTCTTCTGCAAGGATGTAGTGAAACAGCATCTCTTCTGTGACCTTTCCACCACAGTGTATGCAGCTCACAGCTATTGCGGGACTCTATGCAGAATGAGATGTCCAAGATTTACATGTCTTTGCCTTAGGCCAGAAAAGCTGTTTTCTGACATCACCATACACAAAGAAAGTAGGCAGTTCTCTCTAGAGGTCTGAAAACTGTATGCGGATTCCCGGGGAACTACAGGCCAGTCAGCCTCCCCTCTGTGCCTGGCAAAATCTCGGAACGAATACTCCTGGAAGTCATGCTAAGGCACATGAAAAACAACAAGGCACTTGGTGACAGCCTGTATGGCTTCAATAAAGGGAAATCCTGCCTGACCAATCTGTCGGTCTTCTATGATGGAACTGATGGACAGGTGTAGAGCAGTTGTTGTCATCTACCTAAATTTCTGCAAAGCGTTTCATGCTGTCCCACATGGCATCTCTGTCTCTAAGTCGGAGAGACATCAATTCGATAGATGGACCACTCAGTGGATAAAGAACTGGTTGGATGGCCGCACGCAAAGAGTTGTACTCAATGGCTCAATGTCCAGCTGGAGACCAGTAATGAGTGGTGTCCCTCAGGGATAGGTGCTGGGACAGATCTTGTTCAACATCTTTGTCAGTGACATGGACAGTGGGATTGAGTGTGCCCTCAGCAAGTTTCCTGATGACACCAAGCTCTGTGGCTCGTTTGGTATGTTAGAGGGAAGGAATGCCATCCAGAGGGACCTTGACACACTTGTGAAGTGGGCTGGTGCCAACCTCATGAAGTTTAACCATGACAAGTGCAAGGTCATACACCTGGGTCAAAGCAATCCAAGGCACAGCTCCAGGTTGGGCAGAGAAGAGATTCAGAGAAGCCCTGTGGAGAAGGACTTGGGGGTGTTTGTTGATGAGAGAATGAGCATGAGCCAGCAGTGTGCTCTTGCAGCCCAGAAAGCCAACTGTATCCTGGGCTACATCAAAAGAAGCGTGACCAGCAGATTGAGGTGGATGATCCTGCCCCTCTACTCTGCTCTCATGAGACCTTGCTTGGAGTATTTGTGTGCAGTTCTGGTGTCCCCAACATAAAAAGGACATGGAACTGTTGGAACAAGTCCAGAGGAGGGCCACGAGGATGATCAGGGGACTGGAGCACCT
>JASSUY010041458.1:6848-21104 GCA_032466535.1 Forpus xanthops
CCCCCCCCCCCCGCCCCCCCCCCCCCAATTATGACAAAACCTCGTCTTTTGGCAGCAAGCTCAGTTTAAGACTATATATTACTGTGCTTGGATTATCTATGAAGGACAAATAAAAAGCTCTGAGCTATTATTCTCTCCTCTTAAGGACTGCTGTGAGCTTGCCTTCCTTTCTTGTTACTTTCCCCCTCCCCATGAGGGAGGGGAGAAAACCCATGAGGGTTTTGTCTGAGGATTTTTTACAAAACATGGCTGTGGGCACATTTCCTTCCTCCCCTCATTTTTTAGCACTAGATGTCAAGATGCAAATGTATCAAGACAAAACACTTCCTTTCCCCCTGGTCTCTAAAATCTAGTTTCTTTCCTTCCATAGATGGTTCTCCATTGTATTTTAATTAGCACACTCTATCTAGCCTAGGGCTTCCATGCAAGTTGCAAAATTTTCAAGTCTATGTTTACAGTATTTTCAAGCCTGAGTATCATGTAATATTCCTTGCATGCGCATCCTTTTAGGCTCAAGAAGTCAAGCAGCATGTCTCTCAAATTCTATCATTTCCATCTTAGCCAATTTTGTAGCTCTGACCATACCAAGCAGCTTCTTCCCATTGGCTGGAAGATGTTCAGTCATTTAAAGGGGAGCAGGGCTTCATCATCATGCCTAATGGTTACTTGGCAAGACAACTATTTAATCTCCTCCTTTTCTCTCCTTTCCCTCACCTTTATATGCTGAGCATGACACCATACGGTATGGGATATCCCTTGGGTCACTGGGGTCAGCTGTCCTGGCTGTGTGCCCTCCCAACTCCTCGTGCACCCCCAGTCTGTTTGCTGGTGGGGTGGTGTAATGAGTTGAAAAGGCCTTGTTGCTGTGTAATCACTGTTCAGCAATAAGTAAATCATCCCTGTTATCAATACCATTTTGGTCAAAATCCCAAAACATAGCACAACATGACCTTCAGTGTAGAAAAATTAACTCTATCCAGCCAATATCAGCAAAAAACCCAAACTTTTTCTACAAAAAGAAGATGTATAAGCTATTGCCTACTGATATCCACTTCCAATTGCTCACTGCTTACCACTGCATCCAGAAATTCAATGCATCTTTTCAGATCTGGTCTGGAATCGCAGAACTGTCTAAAGAGAAGTCTTCCTATTGGCTGTCTGTCACAAAGCTGGTTATAGTCTCTTTCTGAGGAAGAAATAATAAGTAAATACCTTTATTTCTTTTTGTCTTTGTCATATCAGGGTCCTTCACTCCCCTTTGTGACTAGGTCAGAAAAACATCACTAAAACCTGAAGTTTACATTAACATATTTAGCAAAGATATCTAAAACATGCAATGATCCCAAAGAATAGCGAAACACTTCCAGCCATATTTGTATATTACAAACTATCACATTTATTAAAAACACATTGAATGACATAGTTAAGTTTAATTCAATTCAGGCTGGGGTGTGGAAAACAAAAATATTGTGAAATAGCAATTCTAAAGCAAACAAGATTGTTTGGAAAGAAGGGATAAAAGATATTAATATAAAATGTTAAATAATTATTACAAGACATTAAGAAAAAAAGGGAAATATGTGACAATTCATTCAAATTACAGTACAATTCCTTTCTGTAAATCATAGCTTTGTAAATTTATCCTTTAGGAGCAGTCTCCTTAAACAAGGAGCTGTGAAACAGCTTTTATCTCCTCAAACTCTCCATCATATTAAAAGTGGTAAATGGTAATGAGCATTCAGAAACAAGACAGAATCCTTCCAGTTAACATCACCCAACTCTTTTCCTTCCTTCTCAAGGAAGTCAGACAGACCATTCTCCAGGACACCTACCGATTGAGCATCTAATACCCTCGCAATGACTAACAGGTGGCAACTTCAGCATCTCTTTCCATTTTTTACTGCGCCCACTCCGTTTGCCTAGGAAAAAATACACAGAGTAATGTAAAACACAGCACTACGTCAGAATAAAATTAAATACAACATTCATTAACGGCATAAAATCAGGTCACTTCTGCACAGATCTGCTTTTCATGCCTAGAAAGAAATCCAGCTACAAGGATATCGTCACCAGTAACAAATTTGAGGCAGTATATATATGAAACACTAAAAAAATGCAGAAAATCTTTTGCAAGACAAATATTTCACATTTTGGCTAAGCATACAGAACACCTTTCCTGTGTTCTGAGACAAGGCAAATATGTAGGTGTTCTGAAAATTACAAATCGAAACATCAAAGATAGAAACAAAACAAGAATTGTCTCTCAACCACGGTGAAGAATGGAAGACATTAAAGTTGAGTAACAAAATACATAGAACAAATAGATTTTTGGATAATCAAGTCATACATAAATATTCTCTTTCTTTTTTTCTTAAGGGCAGTAGTAGTAATCGGAGTAGACCCCATTAATTAATGAGCTGGCACTGCTCAAATAGACAACATCTATTGTAGACCACAGGTGAATACAGGACATCAGGGATAACTGAGCCGTTGTAGAAACTCCAATATCTTCAATGCTTTACATTTCACAGCACTAGTGTTAAACTGATTTTCAAAAAGCTACTACAGTATTCGCCCCATTGTTTCTCAAAAACTGTATGCGTGCTCCATTTTCTGTTCAATTGGAATTTTAGCACATTACTTTGACCAGAAGCAGCCAATTCCATTTACAGAAGATAGGAGTACTTATCAAAAAGGCAGAGTGATAGATACGATAGCATATGAATATGTGCAACTGCAAAACATTTCAGCAGAAGAGTAATTTCTGTGCTGCAAAATATTGTAAAAGATTTTACTAAATGATACACCCAGGTGCATTTCCACATGAAAGAACAGCAGCAAAACTTCAGAGAAACTTTCTAAGTGCACCAAAGCAGCATGTACCGTTAACCACAATGGGAGAGAAAGGAAGGGAGTTACCCCACGTAACCCGAATAGAAACTGAGCAGCAAACAGTACTCAACTCTTTCAGTATTAAATCGTTAGGAAAAAAGGAACTAAACACCTTCAGAATAATAAGTTATGTTTTATAAAACCCTCTTCACTCAAGATTACAGCTTTTTGAACAGTTCTACCATTGCAGGCAGAGCAGTTCCAGCTTAGTGTACCCTTGCTCAGACAAAATTTAAAAGATCTCTGCTACAGGACCATTGAGGTCTCACTGTACTACTGCAACAAAGCATTCTCAACTCTAATATCACTAGAAAAGTAAACAAATAAGGAATATAAGCCCTTAAAAAGAGATTTTCTTGAACTGATGCCTACTTTCTAAAAAACGCCTCTTCTGCACTGTATTTCCTAATGAAGCCTAAGTCACTCACTTTCCAAAACTGTTTAGAATACAAGTATTTGAAATCTACTTCCCCTGCCCACACTTCATGCAGTACCAGCACTAATTATGAAGCTGGAACTACCCAGCATCATTAAAACAAACTCCAACTATTGTAACAAAATATTTTTATGGTACAAAGAAGTTGAATGTATGCTTGCAGAAAACCAAAACACACAACAAAGAGCATTTCTAGCAGAATTGAACAGAAGTAAAAAATCAAGGAATACTAACACAGCAAGCCTGTACACATTCATGGAATAGAAAAGGACTGGATATAGATTATGTGGTCATGGAAAACCATGGACAGAAGCATCACCATAATTTTTAACCATGCAACTGAAAGACCCTAAGCTGGAAGGTCCACAGAAGTTTTGGTTTGTTATTTTCCTGCTAGAAACTGCTCAGAAAGATGCATTTGTGCATGACACGGCACAAGCAGTACTGACCAAGAATGATAAACTGACCCAAACTCACACCACAATGCTGTTCAGCAAAAGCAAAACTGCACTGTGATATACAGCAGGTATATCATCTCCTGAAGCCCAGAGGGAGCAAAACAAAACCAAACAATAAATAAACCTAACAAAAAATACAATCCAAAAACCAAGGCTCACTGGTGTATTATACACCAAGTCCAACACAAGAAAGTCTGCTGTATTTTGCCCCATACATTTGGCCAGTTACTTAGGATGTGATCATTACAAAGAGACTACATGCTAGAATGTAACTGAATACACCATCCTATAGAAGTCAATCAAGACTACACATAGTTTATTAATATAGATAAGAATCA
This sequence comes from Forpus xanthops, assembly GCA_032466535.1. Taxonomy (NCBI): domain Eukaryota; kingdom Metazoa; phylum Chordata; class Aves; order Psittaciformes; family Psittacidae; genus Forpus; species Forpus xanthops. Next base: position 10,973 of record JASSUY010041458.1, read on the forward strand.
AGTGCTTAGGAGCATCAACTAAACCAACATGCTTTCTCTTTTCTCTAAACTGACTGTTCTTGTATTTCCAGCAAATGCAGAGTAAGTCTGCATGTCCTAGTAACATAAAGAGAATGCAAAACCCACATCATTTACAGATAAATCATCCATTTCTGGTAAAAGTTGTGGGAGACCAATTTGCGTGTCATATTGTTCCCTAATTGCAAAATCCCTTCCCATTTCTGAGGTAGTTTAAAAGAAGTATCAAATCGAATTATAATAGTTGTGGTTTATAAGTGTCTTAATATTGATTTCAGAGCTTCTATTCTGGATCCCATTCTAAAATACTTCAGATAAAATTCTTCCAGAAAGACCAACATCTTACTTTGCAATACAGCAGCAACAAAGCCATTAGATTAATCTCCTTTATGGTTGACCTACGTGGTTCAGATGAATTACCACTTTTGCCTCATTCAGATGTAATTGCTGGCTAGAACAATGTTCAACTTGAAGCAACTCATCTTTTTATAAAGGGAAGGGTGGATGCAGTAATACACCACTACAGTGAGGAAACACTGCAATTACATTTTCAGGTACCCAAGAACCTTACCTTTTTCTCCTCACCCAAATTAGTTCTCAGAGTTAGAATTTCAGCATTTACCTCTTTACATGTTTTTGCTTCTTAAAAAGATACATACTCATTCGAGTTAGTTGTTGCATTAGAAAATGGTATGTACAAGATATTTAGATGTTTCCATTTTTCAACTTTTTTTTTTCTGTTTAAACTCCAAAGAAACATTTCAAAAACTTATGTAAGACAAAGTGATTGGCTTATTCACGAGTAAAACCACAACTAATTACACAAAAAGAAACTGCTGTGTCAGAACAAAGCAATCTGGCATAGAAACAGATTTAGACAAATATTTTTTGAGTCATCGGATGGACTTCCCACAGCCACAGCGGCCTTCTTTACAGGCAGGATTTATAACATGACTCTCATTTCACTGAGCACAGTGTTCACTGTACATTAGCAGCCAGTCTTCCTTGAGATAGAAAACTTGGACTGTCTGCAGAATGACAATAATGAGAAGCATTGTACTATCTGGCTAAGAAATGTACACAGTCTGTATGTGGCTTCATATGTGATTCAGTGGCTACTACACTGACACTGAGATCATGCCATTGAGCTGTTCAGGGACTTCCATGCTCCAGTTTTCTTGCCTGTAAAGGGTAAGGAACACACCTCTGTGCTTGAGAAGCATGCAGCTATGAAGCAGTAGGGCTGCATGATTGCTACATCATTCTTGCAAAACTGATTCCACAAACCAGATTGTCAGATACCAACTGAGAAAGTCACACCAGACCACACCCAGATAAGCTCTGAAAGCATAAAACTGCAACAAGACAATGGCCTGCAATATGCCTGTAACTGTATAAATCAGCCAATTGGTTCAGTGAAAAATGCAAAAGAGTTGATGCAGAAGCTTCACATAATCTACACTGAGATGCACAAGAATAATCTGGTACATACAATACATCTTCTCCACAGCAGAAAACATTGTGGGCAAGTTTCCTAACAAATCTGAAATTTACTTGAACTCCTATGTTCCTCTACTTGGACACATTTTTCTTCAAACCACTCACAATAAGGATTAAAACCTTTTACTGAAAAATCAACAAATTCCTGTTTAACTATGGCTGTATGCTACAAAGACAATTGTAAACACTGCCCACCAAGTAACAGACTTTGATGGTTTCCCCTTACTGTACTTCTTTGATGGGTCTCTGTAATGTTTTCCATTGTGCAGGTCAGATGCATTTTCTGACATCTCAGTGCTTTGAAAAAACAGACAGGTCACAGCTTAATAAGCAGACTTAAGAGAGTGGCATCTACTTTATATGGAGAAAGATTTTTTTTCCCCCACAAGTATGATATAAATAATCTGCCTGGCTCTCAGCAAGTTTGCCAGAAAGCTGAAAATTCAGGTTTCAGCACAAGGTAGGCACCAAACTCTTCAGCATTATAAAAGCCAAAGTACTTTTGAATACAAACAGAAGCAAAAAAAACCCCAAGAGCTCAATAAATAAATACATAAGAGATAACTATAGTTTATAGATTGTTATGGCATTTTTAAGATAATATTCCTCACATTCCTGGATAAAGGTGCCTAAAGTTGGCCTTAAGCAAGGTAACACTTGAGTCCTCTTGCTCACTGTTAGAATAGTAACCCTGTAAGCATTAGAACCCCAGGTATTTGTGAACATTTGTGCAGCTTGTTTATATGTACAATCGTTTATTGTTCCTACAGCTATAACCACTTGAACAACTGGTTCTTCCCATCAGTTCTATATACATTTCCAGTAATCATGTGCACATTTCGGAATGCTAGTGCATAAATGCTGAACAGTTTATGCACTTCTTCAGAAATCAGGTCTGAAAGCCTTCTATCAGCTCAAGTAAATGTAACTAATCTGAGCCACAATTTGTTCAGCTAATCTTGAAGTCAAACAATGCAACATCTGTGTATACATTCCTTTTGCTACTCTTTAACAAGTAATGAACAGGCTGACTAGAGAAAACAAAATCAAAAACTGAATGGTAAGAAAACTCCAATTTTGCAGACAAATCCTTAACGAGTTTTCTTTTTTTCCTTTTTTTATCATGACAGTACATCAAGACTAGAAAAGTCAAATTCCTTGGAGTAGATTGTGAAACCTCTACTTCCAATTGCCATGTCTGAAATAACCAAAGCACCAGTGTGAATCAATAACTAGAGGTCTCATGTTTATTTAGTAAATGTAATTATTTAGATTCCAATATGCCCACATGCATTATTCTTACAGTTCATTAAATAAAGGACAAAAAGGCAGACATTGTGCATAATTCTGTACAAATACAGGAAGACATGTTTCCTGCTGCAATGAGTTTACAGCAATTTAAAGCACAATGCAATAAGGGAGTGCAAAAGAACATGGGGCAAATAAGGGAAGAACAGACAAAAATAACAGCAACTGTGAAAATTCACAGCACACTCATGCTAAAATCCCTACTTGCTACTGGTGAATGGACTTTCTGGGTATGTGAGTGTTTTGGTTCCCCACTTGTCCACACTCCTTAAATAAATCCAGATTTCACTTCTGTTTGATACCCAAACTGCAGAGAGTAAGTTGCACAATCTTCTTTGAATTTTCTTCCTAATTACAAATGCATTACAAGATAACTGCTTATGTATGGTCACCAATACCGTATTTAATTATTACCTTACACTGTAAGCAAAAGTAGGATGTATTTTGCTTGAAGAATTATGCCAGATGGTTTTAAACCAGAAAGATAAAACACACAATTTGCATGGACTGCTTATTTTTTATGAAGAGTGCCACATTCGTATAACTTCAGCTCTGAAACAAGTATCTTCCAGCATTTGCTTAAACCAAACTGTCATCATTTTCTGTTACTGAAAGGTTCCTGCTAACTCCATCCTTGGGATGCACCTAACAATTATCAAATCTGCAGGAGCTTGCTGATCCATTTGAAAACCAATTTTGGGAAGAAAACCCCAACCCCAAAGCAACCAATGACACAGGAAAAAAACCTACCACAACAACCCACAACCCCTAGATTGGTTCATGGATTCAGCTAGAAACTGTCTGCAATCACAGGCTAGAACCAATACAATCAAGACCTTGGGGGAAAGATTGCTTGAGGCATGATCTTAATTTAGCCTAAGTCAATCATGACATAGAGGATAATATAAGCCTAACAGCAGACCCAATTCTCATTCAAAGTGCTCCTGCCAGAGCACTACAAATGAACTTCAAAGTGTATGCAAATAGATCAGGTATGTTTAAAACATACTCTTGGCATGGATCAACTGGAGTAAACTGCCATTGACTTCAAAGGAACTAGATCTACCCTGTGGATATACATTTGGAGCCTCTTACTTTAGGCAATGAAAAAAAAGGAAGGCTCCTAACCAGTTTAAAACATACAGTGATTAAATCCTTTCCTTCAAAACATCACAGACTATGTGTGGGATGCTGAAACTACTTTGGGGCTTACATATGCTTAAATGATTTCTTGAGTATCATTAAAATAACTGAAAAAAAAAAAAAAAAGGTACAAATACAAATAATGAGAAAGGTGAATATAACATAGATTGTTGTGAACTTCAATTTTTTTTGCAAAATAACCGTTTGTATTTATTATTTGTTGCCATTTACATGATAAATTCTTCAATGACTTTCAAGAGATACTCATTCCAAAGACATTTCTGCTAGAAGAAAACGTATTAATTCCCCTGCCCTTATACAAAACTAGAGACACATTGCTGTACACTGCTCTTTTACACATAAAAATGCCTGTAAGTAAAAATCTGAGTAAAGAGATCATGAAATCACAAGCTTCGCACCATCTATCTCAACACTATCACTTAGCACTTACCTGTTTTGCCATGTCAATTGCTGCACTTCAGTGCTCATAAGATCAACTTTGAGTTTGCTTTATAATGTCTTGTTTTTCTACTGAGTCACTTGTGCTTGTTCCACTGAGTTCACCTTAGGAGGAAGTTTTCCTTTCTCACATACCGGTTTCTCTCAAAAAGTACTATATGCACAGGAGGAAAGAGCTGGATTAGCACAGAAGGCCACTAATCCAAGGAAACTGGAAGAGGAATCCCAGAACACTTTGCACTACAGTTTTCACCCAGATGAAAACCTCTACATGGACAGGTTAGTTCAGCATGAGCAGGTCAACTGGAAAAGTGGGCAAGGAAAGAAAAAACTCCCAATATAGCTCCTGACTCCTTAATCTTTCATTCATAAGGTACTATGTGTCATCACAATATTTTCTAGTAGTGGGTACATACAAAAGTCACATTATGAACACCTACATGTGTGGAGAACTAGCGTTTGATTATTTATGAAGTATCATTAAAAGAATATAAGGAATCCTCACAGCTTTCCTTCTTCACAGAGATATTACAAACCTTTATTGGAAAGAGACAGACTTGTTAAGCTAATCCATTTCATGAAAAGGTTTGGAAAATCCTCTTAGAGAATAACATAAGACTAAACTTAAAGTTTTGAGGCTAAGGTGAAGCTGGGGTTTGATCTGGCCTGAAAACCAGACTACTGAACTCTTACAAGCTGGTGTTATCATCATGCAAATTTAATTAGAAGACTCACACCTCTAATGAAACAAATTAACAGTAAGACAGTTAGAAATAGCACTATCACTTTGTTTTTATTCTGTAGGAGAATAAAGTAGCAACAAAAGCTGCATTTTGTCTAAGCAAGCTAGTTAGTTCCCGGCTTTCTAATTACATACTTCAAATTTACTTTCTACATATCCAATCAGATTTCAACAGTAGACATGAACTTTGCTGTTCAAGGTGTGCTAACTCTGCACACCTACAAATGTAAAACCCAAATGATGTTCACACCCCAACAATATTCACATCTAGAAGCATGAGTACATAAAATGAGAGGGAAATTATGAGTATAAATCTAGGATCAGAATTTTGATTGTTAGTTCTAGTTTATGTGCTCAGGTATGTTTTGTTTAGACTTGGTGTTATTTACCAGGCATTTCTGTGTTCTCATTAAGCCTCTGCCATACCAGAGGCCAGGTATGGCAGATGAGGATCAGTACAAAATACCTTCAGTTCAGTTTCTACATTTGCAAAATGAAGATGTCATCTCTCTAGGGTTAAAAGAGTTTGTAAAATGCTTTCAAGAGTACAGTCTTTTTCTACTCTCGCTTTCATCATGAAGGACTCAAGTTACACTGAGATTGACCCATGCAAACCACTATTAAGCCTACATCGATTTCTTACAACATGCCGCTGAAAACTATAAAATAAAAGCACGTTATTTTGCTTTCACAACTGAAATATTTTCCAGATCAACACATCTTCTCTTATCCGATCTTTAATACACTGAGGAATTGGAAAAAAAGATCACAGACGCTATGCAGCCTATACCTGAAAATAAGTGAAGCTGCTATTTTATAGTGCCTTAGGATTTCGCCTTCTTCCATGAGAAACAGTAATCCTGCACTTTTCCATGCTATCCCACCTCTCCATACGCTACACAGGGAGATAAGAGGAATGTGGGAATTAAAAGGTCAACTGAAAGTCAGCTCTTCTGTCCCAGTGGTGAGGCCCTTTTAGCAAAGAATATATTTCAGCGAAGTATCTACCTCACATACTAACTTTCCAAATTCCATTCCCTTGGAGTCTACTGGGAACAGAAGAATAGAGCTGGGACAGGGATTTTACAGAATGGTCCTGACAGATGGAATAAACCAGATATTCCCAGACCAGCCAGAACATGCAACAGACAGAAAACACTTCCAGAGAGAGATCTGAGAAATGCCATGAAAAATGTACCCCACATACAGAAAATCAAATGTGAAGAGGTAAAAGACCTTCTACCAGTTATCAATGGAGTTTTACAGTTTCAAAGCCATAAATCAAATCTTTTTTCACACTTGCACAAAAGAGCCCAGGCCAACTGCAGGAACAAAAGAGTAACAGCTTATTACCATTACTTTTATAAGTTTCACATCAGGTACAACTGATCTTCACAGCAGCTGCTGTCAGACTTTCATTTAGTTCATTAAAATATCTTGTTTGGTCAGTTCTACCACTATAATTTATTTTAAACATAGTGAAACCTTAACTAAAGAGGCAACCTGGCATTAAGCAGCCACTTAAAAGACTTTCCAGATTACCACTCCACTCTTTGTGGTGAGGGTTTGGGCACAGTAAAGTTCTGAGCCAGATTCCACTTTCATTTCTTAGATCACTTTTAATGCAAACTCCAAATACAGGCAACACCACCACAGACATGTTACCGGCAGTGAAACCAGCCAAAACATGTCCTCTAGTTTGAGGTGGTCTTTTCAGCTCAGGTTGGGAAATGGCCCAAAATTGTGATCACTGTTCTGGTTTTTAAACCCCACTTCAAAGTAAAAAAGCTGATTTTCCTCTCTCACTGCTTAAGGCAAATTTAACTGGATACACACATGGCGTAAGTGCCAAACCCATTTAGAGTTGGAGGAACTTGCAAAACATACAGGGGCAGATTCTGTTGCTCTTACTCACTTTAAACAGCTCCAGCTAAGCTAATGGGACTTCTCAACACAATTAAGAAAAGTAAGATCCAATCCAAAAAGAATATGCACATTTCATAATTGCAAAACATAACTCTGCAAGGAGTACAGTGGTAATCTGCGGAGGCTTTCAAGTGGCCATTTAATGACAGTTATATACATGAAAAAACAGCAGGACAACCTTATTTCAGGATTGCTTTTAAACAGTGATTTTCTGAATTTCATTATCTATCCAAAATGTTTGTTAGTTAGGGGAGAAACTTCAAGTCAAGATGTTCTGGGGAATCAAACTGGAAGTAATAACCTTATGGAATATAGCACAGTTTAATATCAGGTTAATATAAAACATTCAATTACAAAACACAGGTAGCATTCAACAGCTACGTCTTTCACAGGCAGCAACTTCAGCAAGATGGAGTGCAAGACTCCTCCAGAGAAGATTTATGTCGCTTCATCCTTTATAGCCGCACGCATATATATTTGCAAATAAACTAAGCACTCCAGATTAACGACCTTCTTAAAACATCCGGTAAAAACACCATGTGAATCAGAAGACCGACGGGGGAAGGAGGAAAGGTTTCGTCGGGTCTCTTTTCCCCCACAAGAAACAATGCAGCAACTCCATATCCACCCTGCGGGAGGAGCGGGGCAGGTGCCTCAGGGCACTGTCCGGGACTCACTGCCCGCCCCGGCGCCACGGGGAGGGACCCCGCCACCGCCCCTGAGGGGCTCCGCGCCCCGCCCGGGCGCCCCTTGCCTAGCACGCTCTCCTCCCTTTCTGCCTCCATCACTTCCTCTCCCCCTTTCCTCGCCAGTCCCTTTCCCCCTCACCTCAGACCCTTTTCCTCCTCCTCGGTGCGTCCCCAGCCTGCCCCGCCTCGACCTCTCGCTTCTCCTCCCCCATCGCCGTTCCCCCCTCCCCCGCGGCTCTCACCCTCCCGGGCTTTTAGCAGCACCGTGTTGGCCACGATGTTCTCGATTTCCATGGTCGGGGGCTCCTTCTCCTCAGGGCAGCCGGAGTGGAGGCCGCCCCTACTGCCTCCTTCGCCCCCTCCTCCAGCCCCGCCACCGCCGCGACGCCAAGCCTCCGCTCATCCGGCCCCGCAGGACCTCAGCGCTACGCTCGCCTCTTCCCCATCACCCGCTGCTCGCCCCGGCACCGGCCTCCCCCTCCCCGAGGGCGGAGGCAAGGAGCAGGCAACAACCGCCCGCCCCGACCATGGCTCCACCGCCCTCCTCCGCGCCCCTCAACCAGCTCCGCCCCTGCGCGGCGAGCCCGCCTCCCTGTCCCAGTGCCCTAGAACTACAACTCCCAGCAGGCCTCGCGAAGCAGCACTACGGCTTCCCCGGCGCACGCCGCGCTGTGCTTGCTGGGATATGTAGTGCGTTAAATCCCTCCCGGCTCTCCCTTCCCGCGCGTCCGAAAGAGGGAGGGGAGAAGGGGGCCAAATCGCGCGATGTTTGGGTAAATCATCTCGCGAGAGCTATGATGGTATCGGAGCGCGTGTGGCGCCGCGGGGGCATGCTGGTGTGAGGGGAGCGCTGTCTGCCATCCGCTGCTTCCTCTCCGTTCGTCCGCCGGCTCTCACGGGGCCTTAAGGGAGCTCTCGTACGACTCAGCACGGTGTCGGAGGGAAGTAGTCAGGCCCGAGGGGTATCTGGGGGGTTCTGCCCTCCCCCCCCCAGCGCCTTTTTGCTGTCCCTGTTCGCACCTCCGGCGCGGGCCCCACACGCTAAGTGAATATCGAGTCTCTCTTTCCCCACGCTCATCCGCAGGCAGCCAGGCCAAAAATGGGGAAGGCATCTAAGCGGAAGCGAAAAGTCTCAGCGCCTTCCACAGCCAAGGGCCCTGTGAAGTCAGCTATGGCCATGGTCAAGAGTAACCCCTTTGAGGTGAAAGTCAATAGGCAGAAGTTTAACATCCTGGGGAGGAAGACAAAGAATGACGTGGGGCTGCCTGGTGTCTCACGATCCAAGGCCATCAAGAAGGTAAGAGGGCATCAGAAGTTGGAAAGGAGGTTGGCTTTCGTGGATGTAGCTGTGGTGGGAAGGTAACAAGCCTGGAACTGTCTCAGGTCGTATGAGAGGCTGCCTCTGTTGTGCTGAGAGGATGATGATGGAGAGCCAATTGAAAATGTCTCTCTCCAGTGCAGTTCACAAGGTTTATGGCATGTGTGGGAATGTTTCTCTTTTCAGATTACCCAGAGCACAATGGCACATGTTGTATGCAGGAAGATACTGGACCAGAGTGCAGGTGGTTCTCAGTGTTCATAACGTTGGTCAGTTTTGATCACTTCAGGATGTTGAAGTTCTTGCAGTGGCACAGTGTTGCTGTAATAGTGAAAGTTTGAAAGGGCTCTAAGGTCTGAATGCAGTGAGAAATGTGTAGATACAGAGAAGCTGCCATTGATTTGGAAAGCATGCAGCTGACTTTTTGTGCACGGGTTAAACAATGTTGTAGAACTACATTGTGACACAAAATAATGATCTGTCCTCGTTGTTCTCATTAGAACGATTGTACAGCTTAAGAGAGTAAATCTGCCTTCCATCTGTACCATTTTATAATTGCCTCTTTATCTGCCTGACATCACTAGCTACCTGTCCAAATCTGTGATGCACAAGGGAGAACGTTGTGTCATACTATACGTCCGGGATTCTGGCAACCTACCCTGTCCCTGAATGAAGCACTGGATTTTTTTATGATCTGTCCCTTGAGACAAACCATAAAGAAGTTAAAACCTCTGTCAATTCTGTTAAGGCTGAAAAAATCGTGATTTGAAAGTGTACCCCTGAGATTCTCTCTGACATGTTACATACAAGCTGTTGTTGAACAGAATTTAAAGCACTTACTTAAAAGAGAAGCTAATTTTTTAAAGTAGTGTAGCAAAAGGAAACTGCTAGTTTATAATTTTTGCATGCAATAAATATCAGTGATAAACAAAAATGCTTTTCTGTATCCCAGTGTCATGGGTTCAGGAGCAGCAGTCATCTTTCCCCTTTAAGTAGTAGCTGGTGAGCACTGTGTTTTGGATTTTTCGG
>JASSUY010041462.1:0-35170 GCA_032466535.1 Forpus xanthops
CTGTCACCAACCACCTTGTTGTTTTTCATGTGCCTCAGCATGCCTTCCAGGACAATCTGCTCCAAGATTTTGCCAGGTACAGAGGTGAGGCTGACTGGTCTGTAGTTCCCTGGCTCACCATTTTCCTCTTCTTGAAAAAGGGTGTTTATGTACCACTTTTTCCAGTCATCCGGAGCTTCACCTGACTGCCATGATTTTTCAAATATGATGGATAGTGGCTTAGCAGCTTCATTCGCCAGCTCCTTCAGGACCCATGGACGGATTTCATCAGGTCCCATGGACTTGTGTACATTCAGGTTCTTTAGGATCCTCTCCTACAAAGAGCCTTAGCTTTCCTAACCTGGAACCTAGCTTCCCAAACAGCAACCCTGTACTCTTCCCAGGCCACCTGTCCTTGCTTTCACCTTTTATAAGCCTCTTTTTTCCTTCAACATGACCCTACATTTAATTAAAATTGAAGACAATAATTACTGCATGTTAATGAGCAATTTATAAAATTTGAGTTGAAGAGCTATACAGTGAATATATACTGACTTCTGCAAGCTAACTCATGCTCAGTTTCAACAGCCTTAAAATGGAGACATATACATTTTCAACTTTAGGAGGCTTTAATAAGCTATCAATTCCTCTTTTTCACAAACTTCATTTGCAAAGTTTGATGCACTTTTCATTCTTCGTTCAACTAGAGATCTCCTTTACCAGCGAGGTTGATGTTTCCCCATTCCCCACAAATACTCTTGACACACTCCTTTTCCATTTTCTACAGCAATCTTTCACCACTCACCATCAGCTCTGTTACATCTAATCTAAATGCTGTCCATTAAAGACCAGCTCTCTACTTCGAGAACCAGAAGTCTGCAGGAAGGTATTTTTCAAGTCTCAACCTCTACTGCAGTAGGAGAATGAGCACAAACATTTCCAAGGGGAATTATTTTTAAAATTAGGTATTTTTCAAGCCATGTAAGAAAGGTCATTCATCACAATTTAGTAACAATAGAAAAATCAAAAAAGTGGTAAAAGTCTTTTTATTAAAACAATACAAAGAGCCACGAAAAGGAAGGAAGAAGGGACATGGGGGGGAGGGGGGTGGGATCCTCATTGCATGAGTTTATACAAACAGATCTTGAAGAAATTTAAAACAGTAGTAACTAACAACCCTGCTCTGAAAAGGAACAGAGTGATGGCAAAGCAACCTGGACATGCACTGGACAGCAGAAGTAGCAGGGACAAAGCTGAAGAGATCTCTGGAGTCTGTGTCTGGTATTGTGCTTGCTAAACTACCCCAACCACTTCTCACTACTGTATACTGCAACTCATAAATGCTATTTATGAAGTCTTCAACAGTTTCAATTGATAAAATAACAAAGGAAGAAATACATATCAAACCAAATATTGTAAAAGAATGGAATAAACAGTTTCTTTTACAACTCAGCTGTTACACAGCATACAGCATGAGAAGGACAAGTGCTTTCCCAAACTGAGGCAAGAATCAAAGTAAACACTGCATTGTCAATAGACAGATTAAGGAATTAGTCTATGAATCCAGGAAGGCTGCACTTGAATTACTCAGAGCCTCACAAAACTTCTGTTTTCATAAAATGTCTTTGTAATAGTTGACCAAAACCACTTTCTGTGAGTACCCAGCTAGTCAGGGAGTAATCTTCAACAAATTTAGGTAAACTGTAAGCTACACTGAGAGGACTGCTAGATTACCTGCTAAAGGCAACATAGCTGCATCAAAAACTTGTTTTATTGTTTTGCTTCTCTTTCTTCTTTCTTTTCACCACCACACCACTGGGACAGCACTGTGAAGTATTGTTACAGCTACGCCTTTTAGCCCTCGCTCCTTTCAGGACATGGAGATATCCTAAAAGAGGTATCATTGGTGGCTCTGAGTAATATTTCTTTATTGCAAAGGAAAAGACAGAATAAAGCTGTCTCTTGTTTAAAAAAAAAAAAGGAACAATTCTTACAGTATTTTCAAATCTGATTATTCTATGATGGAGATCACAGAGAGATTCCTTTGCATGAGTCTTTAGGTCCACCTCTAAAATACTTGGCCTTTATCCGCCAGACATCATTTCTAATTATTAAACTTCCCGGACTTCTCATTCTACTTGCTGCATGGTGACTTCATGCTGACATCCTTTCAACATCAATTTCCTGATATATTACCAATTCTTTGCCAGCCAAGAGGCACCTTTCAGAGAGTGAAACTGAATATTGAGCAACTCACAGCATTCTGGGAAGAAATTTGAAAAAAAAATTTGAAGGATGAGGAATTAAAAGAGAAAATATTTTCTTAAATCTCTTTTAAGAAGCTATTTTTTTTGTTTTGATGTAGTAGACATGAAATAATAGTTAACAGTGACTGCAGAAGTCGGGAAGAATTATTATTAGACTTTTTGCCTCCACATTGCTCCTCAAAGAAAATATTTTGAGATGACAGAAAACAAAAGAGAGGGCAATAAGCATAAGAAACAAACAAACAAACAAACGTAGCTCACTTTAGAGCTCAGGGTACCACAGGAAAAGCTCACTCTTATTAATCCTATTTTTATGATTCTATATCTACTAACTATTGCAATAGAAGGTACAGCTCCATCATCTGCCTCATACAGCCAGGGAAGAGCTAGAGCATGCAGTGGCAAATTCACTGTGACTGAAATCTTTTTAATAGTTGAGAAGCTGGGAAGTATAGACACTACTAAGGGAGGTGGCTTGGATCCCTCATGCTAGGTTTCTGTCTGAAAGCCTTACCTCTGAATACAGCTTGCAGGGAGTTAAATTACTTTGAAGAAAGGTAGAGACTGTACTGCTCTCCTAGCATAACCCCAATCTTCCTCATGGAAGAACTTTTATGCCAAGTTAACTACAAGTTTTAGCTTCCCTCAAAAAGGCTTCCAAAAGCCTTTTTCTATTCTTTTTGGTATACTTCCTCAGTACAGAACTTCTCATGCCTTTATAAAGAACAGTAAGACACACTGCAACCGCACTTATGGTAGAAACAGAAGTACATCAGATTAATTGGCCATCTTCAGGCACTGAAAGAGATAAGCATTTGAAATAAACATAAGGGTAAGAAAATGAGAAGTAATTAACCTTTCTGGCTCGTCTGTCTCCCTCTGCTTGCAAATGGACATGCAGCTTTGTCACATCAATAAAAAAAGAATAACTGATACATTTACTGGTACTTTCATCAACTCAATATTCTTCAATGTTCTCTCTGAGATGAAAATAAAGTATAATCCTGTTCTGAACCATCACCAGCATGGATGTGAGAATAGAGAGCCTATTTCCAAAGGGCAAGATCCATCAAAAAAATTAATTCCTTATTGTAGGATGAACTTTTGTGTCACATCTCAGTAACTGGCACAGGTGTACATCCACGAAAAATGAACTGCAATAGCCATTTTTTAACTGATGTTCTCTATATAAAGTAACAATGCATTGGGAAATAGGGAACTCAGCTTTTTACCTACCCAACCCCCTAATTTATTTATTTAATTTTTTAATCCAGATCAGTCATACCTGGCTGATTCACTGCAGGAACAGATTAGATCACCAAGAGCCAGAGGGAGTTTTGGGTGAAAATCTGATAAAGACTATCATTCAGGAAAAGGTTTGAAATGAAATCCAAGTAACAGCACTATTGTTTAAATCATAGCAGCAGGAAAGAAGAAAAAATAATAGCTCTTTTTTTTTGCATAATATCAACATACAATCCTCTTGTATAGTCCTTTATTTTACTACCCTTGGGCTTCAGTTTTTCGTGATGTCAACAAAAGACTCCTTTCAATAGAAACTACTTTACATACATGCGACCAAATCTTTTGAGAAAGAAGAAAAATCAACAAACTTGTGTCACAGTGATGTGCTGAGTACAATCCACTGCACAGCCCCAATTTTAGGTGGAAAAAAACGCCACCACAAACAACCAACAATTTCTGACCTAGTTATTTGGTTTCACTGTCATCTTCTGTACACAGGCTGGCAAAGCTCATCCACAGCTGGATGAGTGATCCTTCAAACATTCACCCAGAGGGGCAGGACAGCAGAATTGGCCAGTATAATTAGCAGTTGCGAGTCAAGGCCAAGAAGTTCCTATCACAAAATCAGATTTCTTTTTGGAAAAGAAATTTGGAGACCTGTGAATTACAGATAATCCTCCAATCTTCTAACAAGCAAGTGCTAAAGAGCTTTTAACAACTGAAGCTAAACTCACTTGTTCAAATTACCTAAACCCTATTCCTATTGTGCTGAAAGGGAACTAGAACTCCTATGGCCATTTTCAGACTGCACAACAGAGTTCTTTTTTCTTTAGTATCCTCTTTATCTTAGATAGCAGTGACATTGCAAGTGTACCCAGTGGTGAGAAGCAGAGGGTTTCATACACATCCAGACTCCTTCCTCTTTGTTTCTTGCATATTTTATACCTCCCCACCATACAGTGACAGCCTTTTATGATTTGTCCTATGAAAGCCTGTCAAATGACAATTTATTCTCCATTGCAGGAAGCATGACCAGCAGGCTGCAAGAGGTGATTCTCTCCCTCTGCTCTGCTCTTGCAAGATCCCACTTGGAGAACTGCATTCAGTTCTGGGGCCTTCAACATAAGAAGGACATAAAACTGTTTTAGTGAGTAAAGAGGAGGGCCACAAAGATGATCAGAAGGCTGCAACATCTCTCCTGTGAAGACAGGCTGGGTGAGTTTGACTTGCTCAGCCTGGAGAAGAGAAGGCTCTGGAAACACCTTTGAGCAGCTTCCAGTACCTAAAGGGGGCCTACAAGAAAGCTGGAGAGGGAATTTTTAAAAGGGTATGCAGGGATAAGACAAGGGGGAATGGTTTTGAACTGAAAAAGGTGAGCTTTAGGGTAAACAAAAGGAAGAATTCATTTTACAAAACGGGTGGCGATACATTGAAACATGTTGCCCAGGGAGGTAGCAGATATCCCATCCCTGGAAGTGCTCAAGGCCAGGTCAAACGGGGCTTTGAGCAGCCTGTTCTCGTGGAAGATGTCCTAGCCCATGGCAGGGGGGATTGGAACTGGATAGTCTTGAAGGTCCCTTTCAACCCATACCATTCCATGATTACCAGATAATCTCCATTAATTGACAACCAGGAATCCCTACTCATTTACACAAATGAAGATTTCTGGAAAATACAAGTCTTTTTCAAACTAATAAGCATATCTGATTTGAACTGCATGTAAACTCCAGCCATCTCAAGCTTTAGTTTTCCTGTCCAAAAACAGACAGTGACGTCCTGGAGATTACAGACACTACTTTTGCATGCCTTCCTGCATTGCACACACAGAATGGAAAAATCAATGCTGTGCCTGCAGTGCAAAAGCAAATAGTGACAGCAGGATTGCCAAGCTTTAAAGAGAAAACTTGACAGTAGAAATTCTATTATAAGAAAGTGCACTTTTTTTTGTTATAGGTCGCTAGCTTGAATTTTGTCAAAGTCAACATCATACAAAGATTATTACCATCTCATGCCTGATCTTGTGAGGTGCTAAATGACCTCAAGCTTTGACAATTAGCAGAATCCCACTAACATCCATCTCCAGAGGCTACCTTACCATGACTGAAAAGGGTGGGCAATTGCATTTAACTGCTCTGCCCACAAATCCACAGAAAAGCACCCTCATCATAGCAGTCACCTTTATGTCCAGCTCTCCATAAAGAGGTCAAGGAGTCCAGCAAGTAAGTGACCTTGTCAGTTCCACAGTTATTCACCAAGGACCGAGGCAGCTCATTTACAAAACTTTGAGACTGCTCCTTTATCTCCTTTGCAGGTTTTGATTTTCCCTTTGACTAATCAAGGCATTTTTACAGAAGGCAAAATTTAATGCAATAAAAACTAATAAAGCAAAAAATAACACCATCTTACAAGTAAAAGCATATAGGTTAAGTGAATCTAGGATCTGCACAGGAAACACCAGATTCTATTGCTGCAAGTGACAGCAGGAGTTTCTATTAACCAATATAGGTAGACAAAAGGAAAGAATGCTAGGTTTGATGAGTTAGAACATTTAGGCTTCTGTTAATAACTCATTTCTGCATATATCATACCAACAGAGGCAACATCTATACTAATATTTCTAACACTCTTAATCCCTGAGAAGATTCACAGATTTTTACAGTGTTTTTTCATTCCAGTACTTAATTTTTGCCTGGACTCAGATTTGAAAATAAATAAATAAATACTGCTCTCAACTACAAAAGAGATCAGATTCAGTCTTGCTGCACTTAGAGGTCACAGATTTAACATCATAAAACTCCACTCCCAAGACACATGAATTACAATCTGTAACACTTTTATAGCTCATGAAGCTAGTTTAGATTGCTTTTATGGGACATTTTAAAATTCGTAAGTTTTCATTTTCCCCTCTCTTGGAGTCCAGTTATTAATGAAGAGAGATTTTATAGGTTGCAGGGAACAAGAAATGATCAGATTAAAAACAAACAGAAAAAAATCCTGTAGAATATTTCAACTCCTCCATTTTATAAAAGAGGATGCTTATGGTGAAGAAGTTACAGTGCGGTATGACAAATGGTTTAATCATTCAATATATCTTTGGAAACTTCTGAATCAAATCCATGTAAAGCCTATGTTATATACAGTTTGACATCAGCATTAAAATTCATTCCAAGTCTATAATTGAAATTAAAAAAAAACTTTAGAACAAACATTTTAATAAATAGGTTTTAATAGTTATACAAAATATTCTGACGAATTACAAATTTAACAGAAAAAATTAATCTCTAGCATGACATAAATTTTAAGCCAGGTTGGATGGAGCTTTGAGCAATCTCCAATGGAACATGTCTCCGCCCATGGCAGTGAGGTTGGAAATAGATGATCTTTAAGGCCGCTTCCAACCCAAACCATTCCATGATCATGTACTGTACATTTTTCTTGTCATGCATTAGACTGATACATAGTAATAAATGAACCCAAAATGTCTTAGATTCTCTCTTCTTCTCTTCCTGCTTTGGTATTTAAAATACTTGAACTAAGTAGCAAAGGTTATTTATGGGGGAAAAGAGGACAAACAACAAAGAACTACTGTACTCCAGATAAATATACGTTATGCAGCCTAGTAAGAAAGTACCACTATGGAGAATCAACTTTGTATGATAAATTAAAGATCCTAATCGAGCATATATCTTAGAGCTGGTTTGATCATTTTCCTCATAGGGATTTACAATTTTGTAATAAAGATTTTACTATTAATAACATGTAGCATCCAGATCAGTTTAAGACAAACTATCTTGAAGAATAAATCTTTGTAGTTGAAAATTATGCTTTTTTTCTTTTTAGCTTCCTTGGGTTTATCATCTTAGCTACTTTATTATGGTAGCATTCACCTCTATCTTTCACAGCATTTTCTTAAAAAGAACATTTTGACAAATATAACAATACTAAAAGTGTCTTGTTTCTGAATAGGGGAAATAACACTGACTACAATCATAACCTGAAAAAAAAAGAAAATAAACCAAAAAATATAAAGGCAAGTTGTTCCAAGTTTTTATCTTTCAATAAAGCACTTAAAAGTCATTTTTAAGTAAGTTGCAGCCAATTCTCCCAAGCTATATTTTCAAATTAAACCGAATAGCTTAAGCCATGTCATATATCCCTAATCAAACCCAGCAGTTTTTAAGGACAGGTTTTCTCAGTAAAAGAAAATAGACTCAGCATTGGAAAAAGATAAACCAATAATATTCATCCAAATACGCAAATAGAGTTTTGTAACAATTGCAAGAGTAAGAAGCTGGACCACCTTTCATACAAGAAAACATGGTTGGAAGCGCAGTCACAAGACACTGAAGAAAGTATTTCCAATCCAGTGGTATATTTTTAAGAAAAAATAATTAAAACAGAAGTCAATCTCCAACAAAACACAAAACATAACTTTTTTTTTTAAAAAAAAAGGCAAAGAAAGCTTTACATGAGGTCATGACTTGCATGCCTGCTCAGCAACTGGACAAATACTACATGGATTATCCTGGAGGGCATTGTGGATGAAGTCTTCAATCAACCAAAACACCTCTCAGTTTCAAGAACTGAAATAAGATTTAAACACATAAGCCTGTAAATTCATTACCCAAAGGCCCAATTAAATTTGCATTATTTATATTCCTTTAATAAAGATGACAATCACATGCCTTACCAAAACACAGAAATGTAGCTGTATATAATTGCATGTTGAGTCAAACATCAGTGTGCTCTCTCTGAAGCATGCTAAACAGTTTTCAGAACCATAGTCTAGGTGCTTAACTCATTGCAAAGCCAACATCTTCCACACTGGCTGCTAAGCAATCACATAAATTTAAACACAATTCTGACAGTACCCAAGAAAAACGTTTGGCTCCTTCAGACCAGATCATACAGCAAATATTAGTATTTGGTTGTCTTCTTTCCGCAATCACTGTCAGACACCTATCACAGATTAAAAACTGCAATTATCTGTTTCTCACTAACTCCCCAAGAACACAAAAGTTACACAGAACATTACAACTCAGCTTCCAATATTCTATCCAAGACTTAACAGGTTGGACATAAAATACAAATTCTAAATACAGCTTGCAGGTTCTTAGAACATGCCAGTTCACAGCATATAGCAGCTGGATGGTTTACATTCCAGGCTCTGTTAGACTCCTGAGTACTTTATCAAACAGTTCAGCATCCAAGATTTCACTCTGAAACATTTGCAAACTGCCTCATGCTTTGCTCCATGAAATGATAAGAACCTCAGTATCTCTCCTAATGCTTTATGAGACACTTAGCCTTCCTCTGGCTTGAATAATCCGCTGCAAGTCCACTATGAAGTAGTAGTAAGTCATGTTTATTATAAATGCAAATTATTTCTCCAGCTACATTTTCCTTCCAAAGGACAATCTATTTTGTTTGTAGTTTAACTAATGTCATTCAACAACAAATACCACAAAAGGCTTCTAGTCTCTCCACCTAGTTCCATGACCAGCTGTCACACAGATCAAATACAGAATTTCTGTAAGAAGCTGTTATCGACAATACACGACTTTGAAGTACCCTAGAAAAACTTTTGAAGTAGGGCAACATTTAGTACATCTACTTTTATTGCTTCAAGTAATGTTGTTCAAATGTTCCCAAATTAAATTTAGTGAGATGATCAACCAAAAAGCTTAATTAACTAAAGATATGCTATTTCAGATATGGCGTCTGTACAAATCAGATGTTGCAGTCCACTTACTGCTTTAACAGAACACATTTTCTAAAATTTACTTTCCTGAAAGCAAGTGCAAGTCTCCAGTGATCAGGGTGGGAAGGTGGAACAAGTAATTCTTGGAGCAGCACAACTAGTCAAGTGTCATCTCCCACGGATTTGTGTCCTGACAGTAGCTGATTCAGAAGACTAAATCATGAACTGTTTCAGCAAATACAATGGTTTTCACAGGCAAGCAGCATATGAAACTGCCCACCTGATTGGAATTGCTGTGGTAAAAACAAGGAAACACCTCCTTCAGCCACAAGGGCTACTTCACTGCAGGGAATGCTAACAGCATCTCCCCAAACCAGCCACCTCTTCTTTGGTTTCCTCATCTTGCCAAGCTCACTTGAAATTAGACAAGGCTAGAAACTACAAGCGAAAAGGAAATACACATGCAAGCACAGACCAATTCCCCTTGGAAAACGAGACAAAATACTAAATGTAATATGAAGTTTCTCTTCACTACTAAGAAGCATAGAGCACAGCATAATTAGAAAGTAGAAACATCTATGTTGTGCCTGATACAAGTTCTCAAAGTTTTTTAAATTTCTTATTTATATAAATGCATCGATACATGTAAACATAAATGTTTCTCATTCCATGAACATATAAAAGGCAAACTAAGGTATAGTATTCTCCCTTTTGGCTATTCAGTGCTATTTTACATCCAAAAAAAGAAAAAAAAAAAAAACGCTGCCACATGCAAGAAAAAAATGCTAAGCAGAAAAAAGTAAGACAAAAGGAACCCTTTTAAAGAAAGGAATTGAGATTGAATTACTTTGTCCAAGAATCACCATTCCATATTTTACTTTCTTAATAATTGCTAACATCCTATGTTATGAGATCAAAAGAAAAAATTAAAAAAAAAAATCAGTTCCGAGTCAAAAATGCATCATTCATGAATGTACATTATTGTAACTTCTAGACAGTATACACAGTTTCACATTTTGATTGACAGTACTTTCATCTAGTAGTCCCTTCACAGCCTTCATGTTGCTTTATGAAATCTCTTACAAAAAGACCTACAAAAAAGATGGTAACAACATGGATGTATGTGATTTTTCCAGTATGCTTGACTCCCATTTTCCCCTAGGGAAAATAGCTTTTTGGCTTTGCAGAAGTTATAGTCCAGCCCCAGCACAAGGACATTAGGCATGTCAAACCGTAAGAAGGTTTGTCATGCTCTCAAGCTAGAAACAACATACAAAAATTACAGTCCATCTTTGTGGATAAACAGTGGTAAGGAAGGAGATATGGCACATTATCCCCCACAGCCCCAACAAAACACTTATATTTCAGAATGTATTCCTACATTCTCTGGAATATCATGAATTGACTATTGGTGTTTTAGGGTTTTTCTTTTTCAAGAAATCAAAGGGAACTCTTAATTATTTTTCCTTCATGCATAATGCAGTTATAAGAAAACCTTAGGAAATCATAGTTCCACAGCTGAAATCAATCATATTTTTAGGTATCTGTGAGTTCAGACCACATCTCATTACTGAATTCAACTTGCTTATATGGACATCTAAGTACATTATGCTCCAACTTCTGGAGAGGACACAGCTTCTGCTAACTCTAACCTCTTTGTGCTAGAGCATATCTAAGAACCCACTGTTAATATACTGTCTTAGTTGGAATGTGGCATGCCTCAGTGACACCTGATGCTTAGCCTTGAAATTCTGCATAAATCCACCAGTGCAGACATTAAGTCATAGAATTCAAGAGTGAAGAGAGAAAGCAGAAACCTCGAACATACCTTATAACACTTGAATAAACAAATTCCCTCCACGTTCTTACTTGAGGCAGTACAAATAAATGCCTGGCTTATTTCAATAAATAAAGCTTGTTTCTCCTTCTCCAAAGAGATTTCCACTCTAGGTCTAAAGCAAGAACAAGTTCAATTTATCAGAAGCCAAAGATTTGACTGGAGTTCTGAAAAGCAGCCTGCAGACCATGCAGTATTTTATTTTTCGTTAATTATTTCTCCCTTTTTCCCCTTCCCAGTTACATAGGGCTGGATTTCAACAGCAGTAAACTTGTTCAATGGAAAAAAAATAATACTTTGTAGTGGGTAACTAGTGTAGGCATCCCTAACAAATGCATCACTCCTTCCACTGTTCTGGAAGGATATATTTTTGAAAGGTAAAGTAACCCATTCTATCACACCAGAGACAGTTAACAACGGTACAGACTTTCTCATTATTAGAAGCTTTCTAGGTAAGAGTGATAACAGTGATGACAGCTTATGGTTGATAAGGCAACATATAAGCAGTGCATATGAATAGCAGGGAATAAAGTAATCAATGGATTACATTTCCATATGTACACCGCTGAGGCATGAATCAGTCATCCAAAGTGTGATAATAAAATATAAACTTCTCTAGATGAATTAGTGAGATTAACAGTAATCCTTCACAACTGGTTAGGTGCACACTACTGCACTTCACAGAGCTCAAAGAATGCAACCTAAGCGCTCACTTATAGACTGGTAGTTTAAGAACACTAAGCTCTCTTCCAGCTGATAGACGTCTCACAGTTTTTACAGCCAAGCCTCTGAAATAAATCCTTGTAATTCAAAATGGCAATTAGCATTCACAAAAGGTGAAACAGCAGACTACACCAACAGAACAGTTACTCAGCAGCCGTTGCAACAAGTTAATGTAAAATACTTCCCTTTACTAACAGTCAGCAATTAAGGCCCCAGAGTGTACACCTTATTTCATTTCAAACCTCTAATTTGTATGTGTAAGGTAAGTAAGAGAGGAAGAATGAAAACGAACTGTCTGTAAAAGGCAACAGGATTCAGCTAGTGCTTGAAGAGATCTGGTCTTAGTTTCCTAATACCAGACATTACAAAGTTGGAGTAAATTTTTTTAAATCCCCTTTTTAGAAAACTAGAGGATGTATAGTTACAAAGGAATAATGTTACAAAAAAAAGAACCATGCATAGCAATGCACTGTCTTTTACATCCACTGCACCACTGAGAATAAGACTTTGCTGCTTACCTTTTACACTCACTTTTCACAAGTGAAAAGGGTTTCATTAAACAGGAAATAACCGATCCACAGAGCACAGCATGCAGAATCTGCCACCCAGCATAAACACAGGTAAGCAAATCCAAATCTCTAACATACATCCTTCCCAGCCTGTACTTTTTGTTTGACTTCCATAACCTAACACACAAAAATCTTCAATTCGTTCCAGTTACCAGCAGCAAAGAGCCAATGCAAAAGCCAAGCTACACTATACAATATGTAAATCTACCTAAAAAGAATATATATAATCACTGAATATGCTTTGAGCTGCCTTTTGCAGCTACAATAGTTCTCTATGACTCCCATGTACCCAACATACCTAAATACCAGATAAGTAGCAATCCAATAGCTCCTTGCCCAAAGCAATTGCCAGGTCTGAAACACAGATTTTTTTTCAGTCTTCTAATTTATGCTTAACTTTTTGCACCGCAAATACTTTCTACATATCAATCTTCTCACTTTAAGGTAGTCCCAAAAAACAACTTATGCCCTACCTACCTCATAAATGTAATCCAAGTTCCCAAAAGTATGCAAACATGTATGCTCACTGTAAGCAAAACCAACCCAATACAATAAGTAAGCCTTATTCAGTACCTGTAGAGGTGATCTATACCATCAACTTCTGAGGTTCAGAAGTGCTGCCTCAGCACTGTTGTGCTCAGACCTTCAGCAGAGCACAAGGTCTGGAGCACACACACATACCCCACACACCCCCCTTCCTTCTCCCAGCAAGGCCATACCCACCCAGGGGCTACAAATTCCCTTTCAAAAGATCCCTCGCAGCTGCCTCTCCTTGATGCTCTCACCAAGCACACAGGTGCCCAAAATTCCACTCTTCTGAAGTCATCTGCTGGCTCTTACATAGCTCCCTAAGTGCCTTGCATTTCTATGATATGTGTAAAGCTGATAGAAATCATGGGACAGTGATGGATTCAAGGTATATGCCAAAAGATAGTGAAACTCTAAGCTTGAACCTACTCCTGCTGAACTCAGTGGTAACTCCCCCCCTTTATTTCAATGCAACAAGGTCAGTTTTCCTCCAGGGGAACTGTGATATTCCAGTGTTCAGAAAGGAAAGTATTAGTAGAAAACATCCGCAGTGACGGGAGCAATCGATCTTTTCACTACCAGACAGACAGTTCAAACAGAAGACCTGTTGCAGATGCAAAATCTCAGCAGAAGAAAATATCTTGAGCCCAAACAGCTGAGTATCCACATCTTTAAGAGAGGCAGAACTGCGAAAGTTTTGCTACAGACCTCACTAAAGCAGTATCGACTATTTTTTTCCTTCAAGAAGTCATATTCTCTTCCCCGCTGAATCAACATAATGAACAGAAAGGCAATAACCACTCATATACTCCATAGCATCCTATAAAATTCTATAAAATATTTCTAGTGGTTTTCCAAAATACCATTTTTCCTCAATACTAGTTTTTAAAGATATAAGAAACATAATGGAACTTTTCATGAAAGGATGGAAACACAAGCTGCACAAGATGAAAGTCTTGATAAATCGATAATGTCAATTAAATGGAGGCAGCTATTCACTCTCCACATCTGAAAGTTCAGTTTTTCAAGTTTGTCAGATTCAATAAATGCAATCCATCAGATGACGGAGAAAATGAACCTTGCTACATGCAAGTAATATGAAAAATTTATTTGAGATGCTGGATTTCAGCTCAAAAATGTGGCCCTTTTCCAGGGGGAAGAAGTAAAAAGTATCACCGTTTGCTTTAGCAGAAGACATACTGCATCTGGATATGTTGTTCTTCATATGTAGCCAGATTTTACTTAACTCTCAAAATTGAAACCTGTACTGTACCATCTTCATCTTTGCACAAACATAACTATAATCATACATAATTCAATAATTGTGTCAAGAGATTCTGAAAATAATAGCAAGTAAAGTAATAAATATTTCATGTAATAAATAATAAATATATGGGTAGATGTTGACTTCATGCAGAATGAGCTTGAGAAAGACATGACGCATTGGCTTCATCCATCAGTAGTCCAGGGAGACATTAGAAATACAAAATACCCAAAGAAAGGGGCATTAATTTCTTCTTCCCTGTGTGGATATGTAAGTAAAGTCCTAGTTCTCTGACTCAAGAAGTTCTGCATCTTTGAAACAGCCAACACTACTAAACCCTTTGAAGGCTGTATAAGCACTGCTCTCTCTATTTCACAGAAGAAAAAAAATGTGTGAAGATATTAGAAAAAAAAAAAAAAGACACAGACAAAGACAAAAGGACCAACAGATATGCTTTGAAGGGGCCTAACTCCAAAGAAAGGACTAAAGGAGGGCAAAGGTGGGTACAGTGAGAAAATTCTGGTCAGGGTAAGAAAGAATGAAATCTGGTTCCTAGCTGTGCCTCCACAATAAGCCTGGCAACCCCTTAGAAACTACTTTTGTCTTCTTTTGTAAGCTCATTATCTATAGGAAAATTATCTGCTCTCTACAGGTAGGGGAGGGTCAATTCCTTTATGTTTTTTTAGATGTACTGGGAATTGAGATTGCAGTGCCACAAAATGAGATGCTTTATAATAAACTTTGATGCAGTCATGACAAGTATGCTGTTTCATTAATATTAGACATTTATTCAAAGTAGGGCGTAATTTAAAAACTCTCCGAAAGACCACACCATCTAAAAACCTTGAACCAACACATGTTCAGATCATACAGTCTAGAGCCTACACCATCACCTGGAAAAAGAAAATGAAAATATCTTTCTTCTCTCACTGACCCTTCTCTTTTCTTCATCTGAAATGTAGGAGAATCGCTATCTTATAAAATCAGTACCAATTATCATAACCACAGATTTCATTGGTTCAGAAAGCAACAAAATCATAACATAAATCACTCTAATTACTCACCATAATAAAATACTTAGAAGGAATTCTTTATCCATGCTATTGCTTTTTAATACCAATTAATGTAAACTACATAGAATGGTAGCGGAAAATGTATTTAAGACTTCAATTGTACTGCTTTCATATTAGGAGTCTATAGACTATAGCAACTGAATTATTGCCTATTCTGCTTGATATCCATCAGTTTCTTGGTGTTCTACAGAAATCCAAAATACTTTCCCTAGATTTGAGGCAGTGAGATGAAGGAGGGAAGTAGAAAGAGCCAAACTGTACTTGGAATCTTTTGGGTCATAACACTGGATCAAACACCCTTCACCTGCAACAGGCTCTCCTCTTCCATACTTGAACAACCTCTCCCAAGGAACACACTATACGCAGGAACACTGTCTCCTTCAGCTCCTATCATCGTAATCCCTCAGTAATATGGAGAGTGAGTCCCCATCATCATCCACCTGAAACACACTATATAAGTAATTCACTTTATCACCTGCTGACAGAACAGCCATATAAGGAAGGTTTGTATTTCAAAAATTGTCTTATAACCAGGAAAAACTGCCCAGGAACCTTCACTACTCAGGCACTTCCATATTACCTTGGTACTCACCACATTGATGGCATACTGCACTTAGGGGTCTAAGGACAGAGAATGTAAGATTTTAAAGAATTAAAACACAAAACATAATTCCCCATAACCATCAATCCCATCAAATCCTCTAAATTTGCAGTCTGTTTGAAAATGCACCCTCCCTTATGGCTGCAAATAGAAAAGTCCTGATACGGTTGCCAAAGAAACCAGTACTTGCAATTCACAGAGTTCGCATTTGAGACATATCTGCACTTACAAACATTTATGAAAGCAAAACTGAAGCAAGTCAGAAAATGTTGTGTAATTTCCACTTACAATTAGTCAGTATCATACTTAAAAAAAGCACACATCCCAAACCTCCCATCCTCAGATTATTATGTCATCAAAGAAACATTTGTGGACTTTTGTTCCAGCTGTTACTCTGAAATACAGAACTGATTATCCATGTAGTCTGCCACACCCGAACTTCATGAATTTTACCATGTCACTATAGTCCTCACAAACATTCAGCTCTTCTAACTCATTGTCCCACTTTTTGGGTTACTGCACAAGTTCACTGATTAAATCCAGAGTTAATCACTATTATTGTGCTGTAAAGCACCTTGGGAGACATGACAGGAAAAGTACCAAAAAAACTGCAGTTGTATTTGATTACTCTGCATCTTCTCAAATCCATTTTTATGTTAAGGAGCCTCTTTTGTTAAATTCAGTATTACATTTCATACGAACCCTAGTCTCAATCCAACATTCCCGTATCATTTTTAATTATTACTATTACTGTTTGTAACCAGAGATTTCAGAAATTTGGTGCCTCTTTGTGCTTGGCCTTTTACAGACATAAAATACATGGCAATTCCTGGCAAAGATAATTCAAAGGGACTAGGAGCCAGTAAAATACAAGACAGACAAAAAGAAACAACTGTTTGGGACAAAAAAAAAAAAAAAACAACAGAAAGAAGGCAGAAGGAAACCACTAAGTAAATGATAGACTACCCACATAACTATTCTAAAAAAAAAGTATGTATAGTAAATACGATGCATGTATTCACCAGCCCTTAGTCAAGTAACATTGCTTTTATTTTAGATATCCATTCATTTTTAGAATATGAAGAAAATATAAAATGTGTAGCCAGAAAAGCTACAGGTAGTTCTGAAAATCTAAGGCTAAAGATTGGACATTTCTGTGATTAACCCAGCCACTATTACATTTACCTCATAGCATCTTATTGCAAAGGAATACTTCATATACCCTATGATACCTTTCTGTTGCTCAAATTCCACAGATACATACTTTAGAAAAGGATATTAGAAGATGCTCCTTGACACTTCCACTACTAAAGAGTTGTTTTGCATCATAGAATCATAGAATGGTTTGTGCTGAAAAGGACCTTAAAGATCATCTAGTTCCATCCACTCTGCCATAGGCAGAGACACCTTCCATTAGACCAAGTTGACCAAGGCCCCATCCAATCTGGCCTTGAACACTGCCAGGGATGGGGCATCCTCAACTTTTCTGGGCAAACTGTGCCAGGGCCTCACCACCCTCACAGGGAAGAATTTCTTCCTAATATCTAATATTGTAATTGTAGCTATCTTGTAAACTATCATGTAGTTTATTGGGTGATCCTTGCTGCACTTATTCAACCACATGTGCTTCATCACTTTCATCTTTTTTTTTTTTCCACTTTTTCATTTCTTTCAAATTTTGTCCAGTAGGGGTGTCATTGTAGAGGTGTGAAAATGAAGAAAGCATTTACTGGGTTAGCCAGAAGGGTAAAGGTGTGAAGTGTGAATGCAAAGCTCCGGGGAGTGTTTTGCAAATCTTTCAGGAATGAACAGTAATTCATAAAGAGTACAAGGCTTCAGAAATTCTGTGATATACCAAAGTTTTCCTAAGGTGCTTTTTAACGCATTCTCTAGAGGATGAGATCAGATGATCTTCCTCCCTTTAAACATTAAGCTGGTTTTCTTTCCCCCAAGAGGAACACATGTCAGTAAAATCTATTTGCTGCAAATCCAACATTTATACATCAGATGACACTTACTTTCCAATACCCATTTGCAAGGAAAGAAAGACCAAATACTTGCCATAGCAATAGTCTAGTCATAGATTTAGAAACACATCCAACTATAAATTTACATTTTCCCTTTAGGAAATGTTGACTTTGTTTAATAAAGAAGAAAAAAAGAAAACTATTAGAAAAATGTCAGAATCGTGGCACAACTTTGGCTTAGCTCAGTTGGATTGACTCTACCAGCTCTTATAACCTGAATACAAGCAAAACATCAAATTTTTGTTTAATACCCCCCCCAATTTTAAATGAAAAAGTAGTCCTTCCTCTATTTAAATTTGTTTGCCATCCCTAGCAGGTTACCTTTACTACAAAGTCTGACTAACTATAACTAAATCATTTTAAGCTGAAAATGGTATACAGCTAAAAAAAAAAAAAAAAAGTCAAAAGCAAGTGGAAATTGTAAATGCATAAAAAGCATATTCTCACTTATCTGATTGGTTCTGCCAATCTTCATGTATTAAGGCAGTACACTTACAGCATTATCTTATTTACAGTCTTAAAACATATATGGCTTTAAGACTAACTTCTCTAAATATCAGTGACAAGTAAAACTGTTCTGGTAAGAAGGATTATTGTCTTCCTGTTTAAGAAATCAAGTGAAGGGGAAAAATAAAATAAATTAATACTATTTGCTGTCATTTCCCTTGTTTTAATTTCTGTTGTTATTAGGTTCTTCATCTAAAGTGTATCAGCAGAAACGTGTAACAGAAACGTAAAATGATACTGTAACAGGTTTATGCTAATGATGACTGATGTCTTGGATTCATTACTTTTTAGTCACTAGACAAAGAAAGGAGGGATGGGCGAAAATCGTATTGCAGTAATCAGCAGTCCAAGTTTACTAGTAAAGGATGTTTTTATGCAACGTAAAACAGCATTCTATACCACTAATCAAGAAAATATGGAAAACATGCAAAACAAGTGAAGAATTTCTCCAGAACTTTTTATATAAATATATGAAGTACAGTAAAAAAGCAAAGTGAGAGAATTATATTACTGATTTACCTATTCAGCAGCTATGCCAAGAATGAATTCAGTTTATTAGGTATCTTTTCACGATGGAAGAGCAATCAAATTTCTTTTATATCAGAGACTGTACTCTTTTAAATGATCAAGGTCACTCTTTAAACATCTTTTTTTTCTCCCACCTGTTGTGCCTGTATCAGCCTTTAAAGCATTCAAAAAGAGCAGTAATTTTATTCAGGAGTTCCTTAAATACTGTCAGATTCATCACCGTTCACTGTAAAACAGACATTTGCCAAAGTGAATCAGCAACTGGCCGTTTGCTGGCTAAAGCTGAGTCACTGCTTCTGATCTAACAGAAATGTCCTACATCACATTCAGAGTACACATCAGTATGCTGTTTACCAACCTGAGAGGAAAAGTTATTGCTGTGAGTCAGAGGGAAGGGAAAAAAACAGAAATGAAGATGAATGTTATGAGCCCAGAACAGCCGGAAACGATAAACAAAACTCTGACACACAGAGAAAACAGGAATTGAGTGCTAGGAAAAAAAAAAAAAGGCAAATACTGCTATAGATTCAGATGTTTTCTCTGATAACAACCACAAAGATTATTGTTTGCTGCCAGCTAAATCACAAAGAAATATCTTCTACTGCCCTATACTTCAGGCTGAATTATTAGATTGTATTGAACTGTGTAATTAGTCCACCACTAAATTAAGCACAGCAAAAATTCAGACTC
Organism: Forpus xanthops; assembly: GCA_032466535.1. Lineage (NCBI taxonomy): Eukaryota > Metazoa > Chordata > Aves > Psittaciformes > Psittacidae > Forpus > Forpus xanthops. The sequence continues at coordinate 19,540 of JASSUY010041462.1, forward strand.
GCTTCATATAAATATAAATATGCTAAATTAAAGGTTTTCCTCACTGTTAATCAATACTGATATAATCATGCATCAGTTTAACATCTAAGATGACACGTTTCCTTTCCATTAAAAAATTGCAAATCTGCCATGATTAAAGAGTCAAACCAATAAAGATGAACCTTTCAGAGCCCGGAAGGAAGGAGCAGCTCAGCTCTGGTTCTGGCAGACGGAAACTCATCACCAACAAAATGAACTGAGGAAGGAGGGTGTTTCCAGTATATCAACTGAAAAGTTTAATCAAGAAGCAGATGATAAGCATGCTTGTTCTGAATGATTCATGAAGTATAATTTCTGCTCTTGCCCAGGTAATTAGAAGGCTTTCAACTCTGATTGAGATACCTGTTCCGGGGCACTTTTAATTCGCAAACCTATTAAACTAGTAGAGTTCTTTCTTGCTTTCAAATATTGACATCAGGCAAGAGATGCAGAAATGCAAAATATGCTTTCATTAGTCAGTAAGAGTCCAAGAGTTAAAGCTCACCGATACCAGCCAAGGGGGAAGAAAAACCCAAATCACTGAAGCGTGAATTTCTGAGGAAGCTCCTAAATTATATGTATGTGGTACCCCTGGTCAGGAAGGATATGTATAGAAAAGGCACACAATGGGCAATTTTAAATAATTTAAAAGACCTTTAGAGCAAAACATATCACATCTGCTCAAAAGTTTTTCTACTCTGACTTTAGTAACTAAGGAAAAATAACGAAGCAGACAAACCATGATCAAAACTTTACTGCTGACTTAGCTTAATTACACAACTACTTAGAAATTCATGACAACTCTCAGCACAGAAGTCTGATCTGAGTGCCTATGCTGGCAGACTTTATAAACATTAGGCCAGGTTGAACGGAGTCCTGGGTGACATGATTTAGTGTGTGGTGTCCCTGCCCATGGCAGGGAGGTTGGAACTAGATGATTTATCTTACAGTCCTTTCCAACCCTAACTATTCTATGATTCCATGATTTGTAAGACAGAGATCTGCTCTGTGATGGGCTACTTTATTAATGTGCATCTTGTATTATGTGTTAATGAATGTCTCACATAGGATAAAGCACAAAAATTGTAATGAAAGATGATGAGCTTTAATTTCCTTCTCAGTGAAGCTTAAAACACCACAAAGCTGATAACAAAACGAGTGTCAAAGATCTGTTGATGAAGCATGAGAAAGCTTCCTGAATGAGCTAACTCAACCTCTTGGGAAAGCAAGAACATACTCCCCCCTTACAACATCAGAAGGTCTGTGCTGTTTTAAAATCTTCTCCAAGTTTTTATCTTAGTGTGTTGTTAGAAATTGTGTAAGTATCTTTTAGTAAGGTGTACTAGGGGTTCCTTTCCAATTTCAGACTAATATTTTTGAATTCTAAAAGGCTGGTCTTAGGAATTCCCCTCATTCATTTGTGTTACAGTAAATATTTATATTACTAAATAGCTCTAAAACGTAATCTAAACTTTTCACAAGGGTTTTAGATTTTGTAAGATGTGCACTGCTTTCTTTTGCACAGACTGCTCAGCAACTGTCAGAGCACAACCCTTTTACCTGCTCCGGATTAAAAAATGACAGAAACGTAAATATCCTATATACTCATCAATCACTTCAGCCTTTCAGTCACAGAACATTTTTTCCATCACTTCTATAGGGTTTTTGGATGCCAGAAAGATTATCCATAACAACACTTAAAGGGAAGAAAATCTGTCCATTCTCAAATCCTTCAAAATGATTGCTTATGCTGTTCTAAAACAAGGTGCTCTGCAAATCCTGTTTACTGGAGCCTTTAGGTAACTGCTGTAGAGAGAAGGGGTTCAAAACTGTTTACATTAAGTTATTAATTCCAAGTCAGAGAGGCACAAAATGTCACACAACCTTAACTTTTGGCTGTAGAGTACTCCTCAGTTAAAACTCTGTTCCTCTGGATACTTCTGCTTCTATTGTGTGTAGTGTGTCTCTGGATGCATGCAGCCTTCTGGGCATCCCATATTCAGGTGATTACATTAAGATGACATACTCATTGAAAAGCTTTCTGGCTCTTTTTATAGAGCAGAAGAAACTAAGAATTTTAGGCAACAAAGTAGAATGACAAAGATTTAATGAAAGGTAGAAAACTCATCAGTACATCTATTTGACAACACTAGTTTTGACCCCCACAAAATTACATAAGCAACAGGCATAGAGCAGGCTGCAATCTTACTCTAGAAGCCTGTAATTGAGCCCAAATTTAAAGCAATAATAATTTCATTCTTCCATTTGAAAACAACAAACAAGAGAAATACTAAACTTTCATCCTCCCCTACTGTCCTCCAGAATTGCATTTCTAGACATTCACAGGATGTAGACACTGTACAATATTCATAGAATAGTTAGGGTTGGAATTTAACAGCAATAAAGCAGTCTGAACAGTTACAGAGCTGCAACACCTCAACGGTCTAAGGTACTAAGATGTGTATTTTTAGGACTGTCTTCCCCCTGGCTCTTGGCATTCCACAGACCTGATTTTATTCTTGTTGCACTGTCCAGAGGCAAGGAAATATTGCCTCCTGTTTACAGAAGGAGAACTGCAGGGCACAGTGAATAAATATCCTGACCAGCATTGCACATCTATGAATCTGTGCCAGAACTGCAAGAGGCTGGTTAATTCATGTGTCTGGACCTATTAAGATGACTTAAACTACAAAAGCACACCTTCTTACTCCACAGAATGTGGTGCATTTATACAGTAGGGTATGTTTATCCAACATACTTTAGTGTAGTGGCTAGACTCTAAGCCTTTGCATTAGCTAGAATATGAAACCAAGTTTTCAAAAAGCTCAGTAGTTCCGGATATTCCACATACTGGGATGAGAGGCAGAGCAATTTCAACTACATTGAAATTCATTCTCCATAGAAATTATTACCAGTGTCTAAGCCATCTTGTTTAAACTCAACCGACTACGTTCTATTGCAATCTGAAAATGACATAGTTGGAAGTTAGCGTTCCAGCTTGGGACGGGAAACTGAGTTACCAGTTTCTGCTCAGTTTCACACATCTTCCTGCACCTTACAAAAGCCACAGTCTGTCTTGTGTTTCTGTTCCCCAGTTTCAAAATAAGGACAGCACTTTTCTGCCTCAGAAATTTGTTCTGAGGCAAACTACAATAAAAGATCATAAAAACTCAGGAAGCACTGTATTCATTCCAAAGAAATACTAGAAAATATACTAGTAGACTTTCTTTTTCTACAAATCTCTCCAACACTTTCTCCTCACTGAAAGCCAGTTACCACCGCACATTAAATTCTTGAACTGATAGTTATTCATCTTGCATTCTAAATGTCAATATTTTCAAATAAACTTACATTGGATCTCTCTTTGCAAATAATTTCTCTCATATATTTTCATATAAAGAAACTTAAAACCCTTTCTTCACTCATTACTTATTTGTAGGTTACACTGGCATAATAATAAAACTTAGTAACAAAGCTAGCAAGCTTCAGGAATTGCCAGTGACATTCTATGCTAAACAAATACCAAAAAGCAAAACTGAATAAATTATAGTATTCATTACAGAATAAACCTATAGAGTAGAATATCTGTCCTGTAACAACTATAATCACTCTAATTCATAGTTAAACCAAAGTGGTATACTTGATAAATAACTGGGGATTCCCCAGCCTGTGACCTTCCCAAAGTAAGGTCTTGTCACTAACCTATCCCCTCTGATGTGGCAGCATACAGATTATGCTTTATTTGCTTCCTATGAACTACAGGGGAATGTGCCACCTTTCTTTTCCAAAGGCTTTCTTTGGATTACTTTCTGAAGACTCATTTCTCTCCCCCAGTACTAGCAAGCATATCTACACTATTCTTTTCTGCTCAAAAAAAATTATGCCCTCCACTCATCTGTCTCTTCTACTGCGTCACTGCATCCATTACGCAGCATATCTCCAACTTCTGAGACAACAGCATGCTCATTCAGACAACTCCTGGAACACAGACTGTGTCTTCTTTCCCTTACAATAAAGCTATCAAGGAAGACAAAGAGATACACATTAGAAAACAAAGCTTGAAGGATGCCTCTGATACTCACAGCCAGTGAAATATGTATAGAACATACTAAATAAATCAATAAATCAACAAATAAAAAGTAAATCAGATGCTCAGGATGGCAGACAAGAACGAAAGAATATCCCTTTCAGATTTCCCTTTGGACTTTTACCACATTCCAATGGGATAAAAATTTTAATATTACATTTATAAAGGCTTTATGTATATGGCATATTCTTAGAAATGCTCATCATTTAAGCATTTACTGACAAGCAAAGCACAAACAGAAAAAAATTGTTTCTGGTAATCATAAATGAATCCAAGAATAATGTTTGTATGAAAACTGTGAGGAGTGATGATCCTTTCATTTACTACTCTGAGGTGAATATTTCACTTTCTGCAGTAAATCTTTACCTTGGGCTTATATATTTGCACAATAAACAAAGGATTATCTTCACCTACAGGAAATGAGGAGGTCTTCTTTTTGCTGCATACTTTATAAGTGATTTTTTATTGTTAATACAGTCTTTTTCCCACAGAGCTATGGAGAAAACTACAGTAATTATTGCTTTTTCTGTATTATTTTTTCTATTTTAGAGATATAGTCAACTTTCTGAATTAAAACAAACAAACAAAAAAAAGCTGTAGTTTAACCCAGTGGAAAGGTCTTTGCAGCCAGAATTGCTCTGTAGCAGCTCTGCATGCTTGTATTAGGCAAACTTCAAACTCCTAGCTGTAATTAGTGTTTAAGTAGATAAGCACAGCAGCCAAATAACCTGATCAGACTCGCATGGCTGAGTCAGTTCACATATACTGGCTATTAGTGTTTGCTTTATACTAAACCTACATAATGTCTGGGGGAAATTCTAATCCTTGGAGAAGATAAATACCATGGTAGGACAATGACCAAACAATATTGATTAAAACAATCAACATCTTCATAGAGACAGACCCATACTATTTATTAACTGGGGGAAAAAAAAAAGAAAAAAATCGAAAAATAAAATTGCATTCCTGCCATAAAGACCTGTGAGGAAGGCACCTTTAAAGACTGCAAGCAATCTGTGGTTTGAAACACTTTTCTCTCTGATCTGTGCTGAGAAATGCGCACCTCACCCTCTGAACATCACATGGGTTGTGGAATCTGCAGCCCTGGAAATAGTCAAAACTTTATTTGACAAGGTTTGGAGAAACATTATCTCCACTGGCCCTTGTGCTGAGGAAGAGGACTGACAAGAGGACCTTCAGAAATCCCTTCAGGATATTCTGTGATGCCTCTTCTTTCTTTTAAAATTAACTCTTTGCCAGGGTGTCTCCTCTTAAGCAAAACATTTTTACTTATCAATTTAAAACATAACCATTGGCCCATTACTCAAGCTTTCTCTTCTTACATCTCTATATCCATTTCTTCTACAATAATAAAGTGGCCAGGGCTGTACTGTGTTGGATTATCACTAGTCACTAATACAAGAAAAAAGCAACTTCTTAGGGCTAATTTAATGGGCTTCTGAATACTGTAACTTCTTTTGATTCTGTGTCCTCTCTTCCTTTCCAGGCACTCTGCCAAAGAAGTTAAAGATGTTTTTTCTGGCTAGATTTCTAATATTCTTCCCAGTTTGGATTTTGGTTGTTTTTTTGGTTTTCTTTCTAAGGCTATAGATATAGGTGGATTGATAGCACAGAGCCAACCTGCAGTCATTCATAAGGATTAAGCCATGTGAAGATGGTATTAAAATAGGGAAATTAAACACCTATTACTGTGGCAAAGTATACTTTGAGAAAGAGGAGGTAGATATCTCTTCTTCTAAGGCATATACAGGAAGGAATATTTCCTAAAAAAAGAAATGCTTGCATTTTCAAGAGTGATCTCATATAGAGAGCTCTTCAAGAATTCAGGAAGAGCCCTGAAGAGTTTTACCTTCACAGCTGCAACTTATACTAGGCTGTCCTGGTTTAATGCTGAAGGATATAAATTTTAGGCAATTTTTGAAGAATGGGCAGAATGGGATCTCAGCCCATAAACAGGGCCATCACAAAATAAAGTAACTTATACCATCATCATCATATGTAGAGCAGTAAGCACTGGACTTCTATATGGATTTTATACTTCTTTCTAGTCACATATGTAGTAAAAAGACCACCCCGACACTACACTCCGCTGACTGCATTTTATTAACTCCTCTATTGATGAAGAACACAAAGCAGTGTGAACTGCACCTGAACACATAAAACAAGAGAGCTTCAATCTCTTTCTTCAAACTCCTTCCCTCCCTTCAAAAAATCAGGCACATTAAAGGCTAAAAGCACTGCTTCATGTTTTCCTGAACCAGATGCCACCTTCACCAATGAAACATGGGTATCTGTCCTAACTCCCATCCACAAAAAAAAGCAGCAGCTCCAGCTTGGTCTCTCTGACATGACTGAGGGCACACAGGCTCTGAAGCTGAGTCTGAATGTCCCCAGAGGACCCCTAACAGAGGATCCTGGGCTGGAGCATCAGCAGCTCTGCTAAGTGGATAGCAGGCAGAGACAGACACATCAAAGCAGCAAGAGCACCACTCAAATCTTTTTTTTTTTTTTTCCTTTCTAAGGTAGTTCTGGAACACATAGGTCTTCTACTGCTGAGCAATGATTCATAAAGGAACAGCAAGACCAAACACCACAGCCACCTCCTGATGGCCATCAGAATTGTACAAGCAGTGAAGGAATGCAAACCCTCACACAAGAAGACAAATGCTTTAATTCTGAGTATCAAGATTACTTCTGCTATTAAGTGACTATAATTGCAAGGCTTTGCTCTGCTTCCTGGCTAGAGAAACCATTTACAGACAGTCACTATCACACAAAAATATAATCGTAGGAAATTTAATTACATACAGAAAATTTACAGGTGCTCTATTTGACCTCCACAAGACACCAGGTTACAGAAACAGAGTGATCAGCATTTTCAAAGTTGGGTTCAAGTCCTTTTTACCCACTACAGGATAAAGAAGGCAGTTTTTCAGGAAAAAAAAAAAAAGTCTCTGTACTGAAGAGACTAAATTTATAGTTAGAACACAACTAAGAAGGTAGATTGTCACCTGCCTAAATCTCCAAATCCAATCAAGGCTATTCCCTTCTGAAGAAAACAGAAGAGATAAATGGGAACAGTAGAGCTCTTGAGTTCACATTTAGCTCAGAACATATCAGAAAGGAGTGAGGTGGTATGTTACTTTTTCTAGAGTTGTGTATTTCCACTGATTTTAGGCTAGAGAGTACGTACTCTTCATAGAGTAAAAACTATCTTAAGCTGAAAATAATCTTGATGGTATCAGCACTGGCTTTTATTTTGAGGTTGCCTGATCCTTCCTATGTAACTTGTTTTAATACTTCTGCATTCTCTACATATCATGTGCTAATGAATACAAACATACGAAAAACTTGGTCCAGAACAGAAAATATAAAACGAGGAAGAAGAGATGTTAGAATAAAAGAATTTGTGTTTGCTCTCTAAATGAACAAGCTACTTTAGACTTTTTTTTTTTTTTTTTGCTCTTTCTGACCCCAAAGATATTTAAATGCTATTTCTTAAGGAGAAGTAGAAGGTAAAAGGACATTTCAGTGATGTCCTCATTTCAAAGGCATAAATACTAACACAGCACTCTTCAAGACTTAATCATTTAAAAAATATTTCAAATAACAGTTAACCACAAGTCACCATTAAAGAAAAATTATCACTTTAAAAAGTGAACTGTCAGTAGCATCCTGTATTTGTCAGAAGCTGTTCTTTCAGTCCTTGATATTGATTAGTATTCCACTTGAACAAGGTGATAATGAAGTAGATTATTTTTCTGCAGTGCACCTGACACAATCAGAAAAGCTGACACAAAGTATTTTCCTACTTTCCAATTTATCTGCCCCACTATTTTCTTTTCTTTGAAGGCCACAGGGGAGAATGGATGGGAATTAAATTAAGACATTCTAGAAAGTAACTGAGAACAGTAATAAGGTGCATTTAAATTCCACACTAGACATAGGAAGGTTTGAAAGGCAGAAAGCAAAAAACTAATGCTGTACCTTTTGCTAACTACGAAAATACAGTTTAAAATAGTTAAATGATTTTCTAAGGTTAGCTATTCAGTATAAATGCTAACATAGAGATAGATGTTTCATAAAAATAACATCTCTCTCATTTTAGAGCTCTTTTTCTTCTGACTATATATGCACACACAAAATCTCACCCTGCATGTTCATGTATTGAAGATGCCAGAATAAGTATATAAGTAATTGTGATTCTTAATTTATTCACAGAACAGAAAGCATACAACAACCATATGGATTTCTTCATCTGGAAAGCACCTGGGGCTGGATGGCAAAGAGAACCCTTGGTGAGATGCAGGACCACACAGCATCTGAGACTCATACTGTGAATCCCTCTTTTACGTATGTTACTATTTATGTACTTGTACAGCCAAGTGCTATGACATGGCCATGCACTCCTGGCATCCCAAAACACTTGTGCATTCAACCAGCTGCAGAATGAAATTAGCTGCTTTGGCACCCATAATAAAAGTCAAACATGAGAAACTTAACATGAGCCAGCAGTGTACATTCTCAGCCCAGAAAGCCAGCTGTATCCTGAGCTACATCAAAAAGAGCATGACCAGAAGATCGAAGGAGGTGATTCTGCCCCTCTACTGTGCTCTCATGAGACCTCACTTGGAGTACCGTGTGCAGTTCTGGTGTCCTCAGCATAAAAAGGACATGGAACTGTTGGAACAAGTCCAGAGGAGGGTCACGAGGATGATCAAGGGACTGCAGCACCTCCTGTATGAATACAGGCTGAGAAAGTTGGGGCTGTTCAGCCTGGAGAAGAGAAGGCTGCATGGACAGCTCCTAGAAGCCTTTCAGTGTCTGAAGGGGGCCTATAAGGACACTGGGGAGGGACTCTTCATGAGGGACTGTAGTGATAAGACAAGAAGTAATGGGTTTAAACTTAAATAGAGGAAGCTTAGATTGGATATAAGGAGGAAGTTCTTTATTGTGAGAGTGGTGAGGCACTGGAATGGCTTGCCGAAGGAAGTTGTGAATGCTCCATTGCTGGTGGCGTTCAAGGCTCGGTTGGACATAGCCTTGGGTGACATGGTTTAGTGTGAGGTGTCCCTGCCCATGGCAGGGGGGTTGGAACTAGATGAACTTAAGGTCTTTTCCAGCCCTAACTATTCTATGATTCTATGATCTATATTCAAGTCCCATTCTCCCATGCAACAGGGAAATACTAGTGAGGGCAGCACAGCAGGATCCTTCTTAGGGCACAGGAGCTCTCAGGGGAACAAATAAGATACCAGTGTGTAGGGTATAAAACAGGAATGTGGCATACAGACACTGCAGAAGATTAAAATGCTCCTTAGTCAGCCAAACAGTTAAGAATGTTCCATTTAGTTGCATCTTTCTAAGCCTTACTGTGGGAATGTACCTAGAAGAACGTGGACATGTGAGCAATCCAGACTACTATTTGACATTTGTAAAGTAGCTAGCTGAAGGATTTAAGGCCTTGCTTGGAGGTTACTAGAGATCATGTATATGCAGAATGTTTTGAGAAAGCTGGCACAGCTAATTGTAAAGATGGATGCGCAGGGAGGAACTGATAACTACAACCTTGGAACCATCTGCTGTTATTACTACAATCTTGGACTCACATACTGTAATAGTTAACCAATCACAAGTATAACCCTGTGCTGGCTCCAGAGCCCACCATTTTTGATACGTCTGAGTAACTAATTGCTAAATACTTATTAGCTGTGCATAGTCTTTGAGACACCCATAGCCAGAATACCTCTCCCATCACAAGGATTTTGCGTTATTAGCATGACTACCTGTTTTGCTACATTAGCATGGTAGGTGCGCTGCATTTTTTAATTTCCTGCCATTTCTGCTGTTCTTGGCATTACCCAGTGTTCTCACACACTCAAGATGCTTTTTTGAAACAGCTTGCGTTTCAATCTTTTCCCTGAATTACTTCAAGCACTTAAAAGCAGTCTCCTGGCACTATTACAAGTGAGTTTCATTTAAGCTCATTTTTAGTCTGATAGACGTAGGGAAGTTACCTTTACTTGGTAGGTATTCTGATTCTAAACATACTGTTTGATCTGTAATGTGACATACCAGCTATTCAAATCTGCATGCGATAGTTGGTTTTACTAGTATTTGAAGAAGTGCACTCTTCAGAAATAGAAGTAATCCATGAGAACAAAGTCTGCCCTGAAAGCGGCTGCTCTATGGTAGTAGGCAATGACTGAGAAGAATGTTTGCATGTCAAGGTTTAGTATAAAAATGGCTCTCAAGCTGAAAGTGTACAGTGTTAGCATGGTGCTAGTATAGTAACCAGTATTGATACTTTTCTTCCCAAAGTAGTCCCACAGATGCAGAGTTCACTAGATCAGAAATGCTGCAAGGAATTGGACAGCTTTACCCAGGCAAAGCCTGCAGTGAGAAAGACCACAGACATTTTCCCTTCCAGAGACCTTGCCAAGTCTCATTCGTGTTTCACATCACATACAACAAATATGAGGTAAAAGTAAGTGGTATCTAACCTGACCAGAGTTTTTGTCATCTCCAGGAACTGCACATAATTACTTTCCCCAACCTCTCCCCACCATTCGCAGCTTTTCTCCTGAGCTGCTTTGACCTTCATCTTTGAGGAAGCTGAAATTCAGAGGACATTTTCAGGTTTAGAAACTTTTTAAGTGAAAAGCCAAGTTTGCTGTTATGACAATTGACATAATCCCTTTTACTAGAAGCTTGAGCATTATTAACAATATATAGCATGTATATATAACAATATATAATAATATAGAGAGAGCATGTCTTAACAAGACACTGAATTCTGAACACAGACTCCTTTTTTCCCTGTATAAAGCTCCTACTTCAAGTATTTTTCTTACTTTTTAAAGGGTAATTTTCAAAATCATGTGCCAAATCCCAAGGACTAGGTAAAAGCATAAACTTGACATATTAAATACACCTCAGCGCACTGTAGCTGCTTAACTATAAATAACAAATTGCACCTTTTTTTTTTTTTTTACTATCTTCAATTAATGCCCAATTTTTCTTCTCCAAACTAAAGAAATTCATCATCTATAATTTTTTTTTTTCAGTTTTACCATCAATTTCTTCACTATGCTTGCCCACACTACCAGCTACATAATCTGCAAGTACGTGAGCTATACATTTCAAGCCTTGAACAGCCATTGCTTGCTCCAGAATAATGACAGCCCGTTCAGGTTATTTTACCTGTTAATTATCTTTCAGAATTGCACTTGCATTTTTATTTCTTACAAAAAGCTTTCATATTGTGAAGTAGTACACTAATTACACATCAGACTTGAATTACTCATTGCTACCTGGCACCACATTTGTGTTGTGTTATAATGTTTCAAAAGTGATCATGCTGTCATAAGTTGGGCTCTAAAAGAAAATTACACTTCTTAGAAATGTAAAATAATTTTTAATGAAGTGTATTTTCTTAGAAATCAGAGTGTATGCTGTAGATTAACTCTCAAGCATATTAGAAAACTCACAGGAAAAGCATGGAAAATAAAAGGGAATGGATTTGAAATATTAATATTTGAAATTCATTCTTTAAGCTAAAAGAATACTTCAGAATTCACACTTTACATTTTAAATGCCTGCTAAAATAATACATTATGGATATAGTGTTGCTTCTCTAAAATGTAGCCTTTAAAATAAGCTGGTGAGATACAGCTTAAAAAAAGGAGGCCTTTAAATTCTTCTCAACTGACAGTCAGGTCTTGGATTTAACAAAAAGAGGCACATATAGGCCAGGCAAAAATTATTACCATATTCCCATGGCACTGCCTTTGCAGTGTCATTGAGAGGTCCAAATGTGAGAGATTGTCATGAAGAAATCTTCACAGGCCTACAGCCTTTTGTACATTAATAAAACAGTAAAACACCTATGCCTTATATTCCAAGGACTTTTGGAATTTTGGTTTTGTGGGGAGAATGTTCATTAATGACAAGACAACGGGACGCAGAGATCAGCCAGTAACCTAGTGACCACAGCATTCAAATCCTATCTACACATTAGCTTTATTCTGACCGATTTAGTGCCCTGCCCAAGGGATGCCAAGCCCTTGTGTAACTAACTGTTCAGTGCCAGTTAAATATTCCACCTGAGAGAGCCTGACTTCAAGTCCTGTGTTCAGTAAAATTGCAAACAAACCAGCTCTAGGTTTCTTCAACAGTTAGACACAGCTAACAGGCTATTCATTTGTCCAAAATCAGAATCTGTTTCCTTCTCAAGAAATACTGTTATCAGCTTGGGTGTCTATTCCTGATGGTACCATTTTAACAAATTGGTATTTTCTGATCAAAGCAATTCTTTTACTCATTTTTTTAAGGGGCTATAGAAACACTTCAGCTGCTTGAGAATAATACACGCAGGACATGAACAGGTTCTGTTTCGCTGTTTCCCAGAAAACTGTTAACTGTTGTACAAAATCACCACCTCCATTTCTTCAAAAAATAAGAGCAACAAGAATTTCTTACGGAGGAATAAAAGCATCTTTATGAATAGAAATATATATATATTAGTATTTAACAGTATTTGACAGTTAAGAAAACAGAAGGTCAACCATACCTCTTTTGTAACCTAACATCAGCATTAATGACATGAATGACTTGTTTTCGTTGCAATAAATACTTAAAACATGAGCTTATCAGGATACTACCATCTTTACTAAATTGGCAGGGGTCACTACTGTCACTGAAATTTAGTATCACTATCATCCTTAAATCAAGGCATACAAACTGCCATAAAAGACACAGAGGCATTATTGTCATTATTACTAAAAATCTACTAATCTTCTAAACCTAATCTATTATAAACTGGTAGAACACTACCAGTGTTTCACTGACTTAACCTAGCAGTCAGTCCAACACATCAGATCCCAGAGTCACAGTTACTTTTTATCTCCCACATGACAAATTCTTCATCCATTCACTTTCGGCAAAATTATTTGGAAATGGGTGCTTAGGTGGTACTGCTTGCACTGAGCTTCACGACTTCTCTATTTCTCTTGAGGTCAGTGCCTGAAAAGAAAGCTTGAAATAGTGGTGCTCTTCCTTAGCAGTCACCATCATCTGAGCAAAATAGTAAACTAAGTTTAAAACAGCACATTATAAGTTTTCACATCAGATACTAAGGGCGAGCCAAATAATTTTATTAAAATTAAGGTATCTCCCTCAGGGACACAGCTATTGGTGTGAAACATATCCCTTCATCATGAGGAACCCAGAGACCGGTGGTCAGCAGCCAGATTCCTCAGACTCTGCAAGAGGAGCTTCAGCATCAATAAGAGCAAATCACAACACCAATGTGGCTTGTCAAAAGTACACGCACAAACTAAATCTACACACTATCTCAACTAGATTACATGGTAAAGAAGAAATAAGGGCAGGAATGATCCTTTTCACTCAATATATCAGTGATCACAACAGCCCTTGGGAAGTAAGAAACCTGAGTCAGCAGTCTGATTCAAACCAAGCAGAGGAACTACCATTTGACCACAAGTTTCCCATCCTCCAAGACAATGCCCTGTGTGTGAATAGTGGCAGAAAATAGGACTGAAAGGAACTTCACATACGTAAACTTCAGCTGCTACACAGAGTTAGAAACTACTTCAGCAGAGGTTATGACCTTTGTTATCTAAATATTTATTTCATTTCCTATGTTTGGCACTCAAAATGGTGGCAAACGAGCTTTCTTCAACCTTAAATCAATAATTTAGACAAAACTGTTACATGAACACCTTTACCAGCCTCTAAAGTGACGCTTATGAAAAGTTTTCACCAGGCACAGTCATCTCTAATTAATTTAACATTACTAAAAAACCCAGAAACCTTACTAAGGGACTTGATAATATTTAATTTGCAAAGAATGAACTTGATTCATTTTGAGAAATATTTTTTACCCCAGTTTTTACACTAAGGATTGTTGGGGTTTTTTCTCTTTTTGGGGAGGGAGGAAGAGGAAAAGGCAGAAGAACTACAGGAATAAAAAGCATCTTCATGACCATAAATGTATCCAGTAATCCTCATGAAATAATAATATTTGAGGATTTCCAGCTGGAAAATAATTGTGATATTTGTTCGCTGAGGATACAGTTGCCGAGTTTAAGACTTAAATATGGCAAAGGAGAGCCATGTTGTACTTAAACCCAAACTTAATAGTAACAAAAGTTGCTAAGAAAATTAATTTTACTTTTAATAGAAATAAGCATGATATGTAATTTCACTAATTGGGGAACTCATTTCATATGGGTTAGCTCTACAGGACATTCCTGTCTGAAATAAAAAAAAACATTCAAGTACCTAATTGCAAATGTTGCTATAAATAAAGTACTTTATGCAGCTATTTTAGTCATTATGCTAAATAAATACAGTAATCATTATACTTTAAATGTGATGAATGTTGCAAGTGTTCAGATTTGGTATCCTTGCATTTTTATTCTGCATGTATATAATGCTAACAAATATTTAACTTGGTAAATCATATTCAGTTACAATTTTTTTTTCCTCCCATTGACACATTCATCTCCAATTCCAGTTAATTTCAAGTCATACTTATTCTATACTGAGCTTCCAACAATAATATCACTATACTGACAGTGCATATCAATTATTTCTTTTTAGAGATGCTAATTTTTATGTTGTAAACACCATCAATAACCAGATTAAAAAGAAAAATATGAAACCCCTGATAACCATTATCACTCCATTGTTTTTTTTCTCCATGACAATTGCTATGCAGAGAATAAATTCAGAATAAAATACCAGCAACATCTGAAGTGAAGCACACCTGCCACCTCTGCAATATCTTTCCAATTTCTGTAGTTGCTTCATCCTTCCCCGCCCTCTAGATTTCTCATTTCTGTGCTGAATGCCACTCTGCTTTCAAGAAAAGGTTATTAACAAAACTGCAACAAAAAAAAAAAAAAGACAAAAGCAAGCATACTGTCATTTGGAAAAACAGTACTGAGTAAATTAGTTTCTGATTGATAACTGTATTTCATACAGCTTATGTGGCATACCTCCAAAGTGCAGCTGATTGTGGACCAGACTGCTCTATGGCCATAAACCCCTGTATACCCTGTTTTACTGTATATGCAGAAATTTAATGCTTTGAAATAGAATTTCAATCTCTGAGAGAAACTGCAAAGCATTAGGGAATGGTGAAAATACAGAGGTGCTGCTTTCTCATTAAAAACAGAGAGGGGAGAGGACCAAGTGCTGTAACAGCAAGTGGAATACCAGCTGCAGAGTAAGTGCAACCCAAGCATTGCCTGAACACCAAGACTGACATGTCACTGTGTCAAGGTCAAAGAAGGTCTGCAACATTCCTCTTTTGCAGAACATTTTGGGACAGTTGTCTCTATAAAAACATAGAGAGAAAGGAAGAAAGAACTGAAAATCCAGGTCTGCTGGGCCAAGCACAGCAAGAGGATGTCAGAAGACAGCTGTAGGAGTCACAAAATAACACATTGCTTTTTTTCTTCCTAACTCTAAGAGCCC
>JASSUY010041465.1:0-17448 GCA_032466535.1 Forpus xanthops
CTATAAACACTGGTGTTATCGGCACTGTTCCCAAGCCGAAAAGCCAAAACACAGTGCTCACCAGCTACTGCTTAAAGGGGAAGAAGGACGGCTGCTGCTGAACTCATGACACCCTGAAATCACCCTTTCATTTCTAGATGTAAGGAGAGGTAAAAAGGTCAGAATAGCTCTAGATCATGTTTCTGAAGATTGTCAGTGTATAATAATTATTAACAGTTTCTGTAGCAGTGCAGGGTACAGACACGGGACCAAACACCTGCAGTGAACCTCCTCAGGCGAAATTCTCCTTGGCTTCAATCACGTTTCTTCCGGAGAAGAGATTGCTGGCTGCGCTCAGGGCGATCTGCCTGTTCCTGGCTTAAGAGGCACTTATAATCTACTGCTAAGAGACTTATTAGCAATGTAAAAATGAATCTGAAGCAAGGAAAGTATTCTTCCTAGAAGAAATGTATTTTTTGTAGAATTAGTTTTGCTGACAGAAGTAATTGGGCTAACTCCTAGGATGTTATTTGTTGCCCCTTATCTTGCTGAAGCAAAGGGTGCCAAATACTTTAAACTTTGCAAATAATTGTTTCCAAAGTGGTTTGAGTATTTTCTTTAGGAAAAGGCTGGCCTCTAATCCTTTCTATTCCAAAGCTTTTACAGCTCAGCTTCTTCTTACTCTAGATATCTTTTCCCCTTTAGGTTTTAATGTTTCTTAGTTGTTATAAATGTCTCTTTTAAAGGTAAATCTAGAGTTTTTTTTCAGACTGAAAAAGTCATTCCTAAAGCTTTAATAATCTGGAGAGAAACAAGAAAAAACAACCCACCAAAAACCAACCACAAACCTTTATTTTCAGCTGCTGCAGATGCTAGGACTGTGGGTTGGAGACACGTGCCAAGAGCCCGACCAGAGGTCTGGCTGCTTTCTCTCACTCCAGATACCGGGCCAGTGCAGTTGGTGCTTCACTGGTTGTTCATTCCTTCTGGGCTGAACTGCAGCTGGAAGTTGCTCTACCTCTCCCATCCCACCTCACCAGTGCTCTCTATCCCCTTGCAGCGTGCTGAAAAGAGGGGTACAGTTTTCTTGCAAATGTGCGAGTGTTAGATCCCTGTCTTCAGTCTAAGGCAGCAACCTAAACCAGGAAGCAACAAAGCCCAGGCATCCATGGACAGCTTCTGGAGTCGCAAGAGCTTCATAATGGATCACAAAGGAAGAATCCTTGTTGAGACACCTTGTTGTGTCAGTCTCAAACCAAGCACATAGAAACCCCATTGCCAGTGTTGGAGTTATCAGCCTTTTGTCCAGTCCAGACCCATTTGCTGTTGAGAGATGCTGATGTGTTTGTGTTGTGGTGCTATTTCCCAGCTGTCCTCCAGCAGAAGACAAGGGGAAAAGTAATTCATCTTCAGCTCAGTTGTGACACTTCTTGAACCTTCAAGTAAGAACTTGTTAGAAGGAAGGTAGATTCACTCCTTCCCCTCCTCCAGTGCCAGCAGTTTCAGGTCTTAGATGCCACCAGCAGATTCCCATGTGCTTGGTTGGTGGTTTGCTCCCTGACCCATTCAAAGTTGAGGGAATTAATTTCAAATTTAGAATTCTCAGTATATTTTTCTTTAAAAAATAATAAAGTTTATGACCTTTAAGAAGGCACCTCCCAAATATGGGAATGTTTGCATTCGGTACCATCCTTCAATGCTGCGATGCTGTGGGAGTGGCTCCTCCAGCTCCTCTCATTGCAGGGGACAGAAGGAGCTGTCAGGGAGCCATGTGTGGCTACTGTGCGCAGCAGGGTGGGAGCCATGCTGGCAGGGATCCCTTCCACAGAGGGGATTTCTACATTGACAATTTTTGGCTCCTTTAGGTTACTTTGGAGCTGCACAGAATATATAATGACTGCTGAGGGGCTGACAGGAAACTTAAATACAGATTGCAAAGATAGATCATCTCCCAGCATCACTTTGTTTTCTGCTGCTCTAAAATAATTTTACTTGATCCTGCAAGCTACTATAAAGCCAGAAAATCTCTCTATATTTGCTTCTCAGATGCCTTTTTCTCCTCTGCTTACAACTATAAAAGCAGCTTTTCATGCTCCAAATCAGAGATAAATTGAAATTGCTGCTGAAGAAATAAAACACAAGGCTAATCAAATTGAAGCACAGGAAGCAGCCTTGAGCCAGTGCATTTTTGAGAGCTATTTTTAGAATATATTTTTATTTTGTCACTCTGTATGGGAAGTCAAACCCATATGGTTTGGGAGAATAGAAGGTTATGCTTTTATAGAGCTCTCACAAACCATCACTGCTCAGCCACATACTTAAACGTGTGCTTAAATCCAATTGTCTGCAGTGGGACTGAAGCACATAAACTCCTTGCGACTGGAGCCTCAGGCCCTGTCTGAGGTTGTAAAAGTATTATTCCCTCCTGAGATGTAAAACTATTCTATATTTGTTAAACCTGTCTCCACTTGGCTCTTCTTAATGACGACATTTCTCATTCATACACCTTACTTTTTTTCTTTTTCATTTCTTCATTTCATCTCCATGTTTTGGATGTCCTGATAAATGTTTGGCCCAGTACCAGGCAGGATGCAAAACTGCACACCCATAGCCATCACTCTCCTGCTCTTCAGAGTAGATATCACTACCCTGCAATTATCAAGATGAATATTGTGTTGAAGAATATGACTGGATTCTGCTCACAACATCATGAAACCTTCTGAGTATGCTGATAAAGCCATGATTGTCTACAAAAGGTATCATTCTTCTGATAATGTATAAAATTAATAATGTCCTCAGTGTTAAAACACCAGAATAGATATTTTACTTGTGTTTTGGGTTGTTCATGGGACTTCACCAAAAATTATGTTTCTTCTAAGGAATTCTGTGGGATGGTTAAAAGCACCAACAGAAAGTTTATAACCTGGTAAATTCCAGACAATCTTTTAACGAATATTTTCTGTTGTAATCCTGGACTTTCTTCACTGTGCAGTTTCTCAGAAGGTGATGTTAAAATACCCTAAACAACAAATTTAAAAGCATCTATTTATTTACAATTAAATTTATTATTTATGACTATTTGAAAGAAAATTTACCTGAACCTGTGCTCCTTGAACTCCCATCTCTGTCACTGACTGCTGTATTGAGGTAAATAAGGGACATCCTTATTGAAGCAAATAAGGGTACCCTAATGCAGTAACACATGTGATAACAGCCAAGAAGGGACTTGAGTTTTTCCATCTTACCAAGTGTTTAGAGGTGTGAGGTCCAGACCAGCCTGTTGACTCCTGAATGCACAAATCTATAACTAAAAATCATCTTTTAAATTCAAAGGGCTCCTGAGGTGCTCCATAAGAGGCCTTTTACTGCCTGGGCTTCCTCCAAGCTAGCAGCAAGCTGTAAGCAGGAGAAATGGAAATCGGGCAGGATTTTGTCCTGTTCAACACAGCTGTATGCACTGAAAGCCAAGCAGTGTTGTGTGGCAGGCAAGAGCAAAGATAAATTGCATAGCTGTTAGTATGAAATGCTGAAATAACTATTTTAATATGTCTGAGATGATAGCTGACTTTGTGTAGAAAAATCTGTGAGACAGCAAAATGCAGCTGGATGCCTTTATATGTAGTATAATGAGCAAAGGCTCAAAAGTTTGGGTGGTGTGGATTTACACAGGTTCAGCAAAGCCAACACACTGCACAACTGCTTTCTGACTAAAGGAGAAATCTTTTTCTGTTATTTTTGGTTCAAGAATTGTATTTAGCCTCATCATGGAAGCACAGCTACAAAAAGAGATGGGCATTGGCAGCTATTATTTTTAATCCTTTTTTTTTTTTTTTTTTTTTTTCTCAAATCCTTCCCCTTCCTTGACTCAGGGATTGTAATGTGCCAGAAGAACCAGAAGATGATGACTTAATACATCCTACATATGAGAAAACTTACAAGAAAAAGTGAGTACTAGAGACATTTACAAGTGTCTCAGCATTAGAAAAGGAATGTGAAAACTAAATGTCCTTTACTGTCACCTATGGTATACTTGCAACTCTTCTGGGAATATATCCAGCCAGAAAATAGTACCTAAAAATCAAGACTTGTCTGTAGCAGTGAATAGATGAATAGCACTGTTTTTTGCTACTAGCATATTGGCATTACATTCAGATTTCTCTCTGACTTAATACCTCTTTGCCCTCCTGAATCAAAATTAGGAAAGTTGTTATAAAAGGAGCCTTTCATTTAATAGCTACTAAGGAGAACAATGCAGCAATTGGTGTTCAAGTACAGCTCTTAGAGGGGCACTGCTTTGTGATAGTAAGTAATGAAGACAGTTTGGGATGTTACAGGAGCAGGCTACTAGGGCTGTTAGGAGATCTTGTCTAAGGAACTGTTATTTTTCAAGGATTGAAATTCAAGGATTTTTTCAGTGTTGAACCAGCTGAATACCTCAATACACCTATTTTATAGTAAGAGGGTTCTTAACTAAGGTGTGTTAAAAAAACCTAGCTTGGGTAAGTTTAACCAGCTGGTGTTCTAGGAATGAGAGTTTCGGGGTTGGCTTATTTTGTTTTTTTTTTTTTTTTTTTTTTTTTTTTTTTTTTCTTTTTTTTTTTTATTTTTTTTTATTTTTTTTTTTTCTTTTTCCGTTCTTTTTTTTTTTTGTTTTTTTCAGATTTTTAAAACGAACATGAAGAGAATTTTTTTTTTTTTTAAGTTAAGCTATTGTATGTAACTGAGATAAAGGAGTATTGTGTTTGCTTTAGATTTTGAGGCTGGTTTGTTTTTGTAATGAATTCACATGTTGAATCTAAGCTTTTTGGTTTTGTTTTTTTTTTTTCTTCCTTATTCTGTGCAGAGACAGGGAAAAACTGAAGAAGCGGATAGAGTTCAGCCACCAGGTAACTCTTGAAGTTGATAGGAAATTGGTTTTGGTAGTGGAATTGTTCTTGCGGGCAACAGTACTATGCTTTGATCAAATAGGCCAGGCGTTGAATTAGTTTGCTTTAGCTGGTACCCACCTGAATGTTTCAATGTCCTGTTTCATTTTGATATCTATACAGGTTATGTACACTATTAGTAAACCAACAATCTTCTGTCTTTGCTCTCCAATGATGAAAAACACATCACTGCTTTGTATGTAGTATTTAAGAAGGAGCTTGAGAGAGACAAAATCCTCTTAGTAAAAAAGCTAGAAAAGATATCAGTCACTCCTAGCTCTTTTATGGCATTAGAGTGATTACTGGAAGCTAAGCTGGGTCCTATACTCCAAAAATCTCCTGCCAACTGAATGGCTTAGTTACGTACATTATTCTAAAAGACTTCATAGGAGCTTAGATGGCCTGCATCAGGTCTAAGAGCACCTTGAAACATCTGAAACACTTTAGCATTTGGATAATTACATACTTCTGGGCCAACTCACATTTCTCTTTGGAAAATGTTTCCCCTGCATGGCTGCAGACAACGGATGGATCCTATGATTTCTGCATTTGGTAAGATGGCATAATTCTGGCAGACTGTCAGTTAAGTGAAGGGGGCTGATTTCAGATCCTCATTAAAAAATACACAACCACATGTAGTGGACTGAAGGGAAGAATGCAATAACTGGCACCAGCTTTAATATAAAAGGTAGCACACTGTTGCAACATGAAGTCTGATGTGCTGTGGCTGGATCTAGTTCTACCAGGTTTTGCATTCATTTTTAAAAAATGTATGTTTTAATGGAGATATTCTTTGTATTGCAAGAGCCCTCTGTTTGCCAGCAGGGAGAGCAGAGCAGTGGAGGGGTAAAAAGTGAATTCAGTGAGCCACCTGCTCTAAGGTTGGAGCAGGGTGTCAAGGCTTTGTTGAGTCTTCTCTTACAATTGCGAAAGTTTCTAGGTATTGTCTGTGTATTGAAACTTTTCCTTGTATTTCCAATCTTTTGTTGTATTTATTAGGATGGGTGCTTTTTGTAACTGGCGTTTTACTCAGCAGTACCCAGTGGAAACAACATGGCCCCTTCCTGCTGCAGAGCTCTGGGAGCAAGGCCCAGTGCTTCCTTTGCACCCAGATTTCTACAAAAAGCTGGGGCTCAAATCAGAATCTAAGAACCTGAGTAGTAGGAATCCCAGTACACTGTAAAAAGCATTATAGTTTTCCAGCGTGTTGTGGTGCTAGCCCAGCTTGTAACTCAGAACCACGCAGCCACTTGCTCACTCCCCTCCCTTTTCCTCCCCCCGCTCCCAGGGGGATGAGGAGGGGAATCGAAAGAATGTAGCTCCCATGTGTTGAGATAACAACAGTCCAGTAACTAAGGTATAACACAAACCACTGCTGCTACCACCAATAATAATAATGATAAGGGAAATAACAAGGGGAGAGAATACAACCGCTCACCACCTGCCAACCTATACCCAGCCCAACCAAGCAGCGATCTAGCCCTTCTAGGTAACTGCCCCCAGTTTACATAGTGGGCATGACATGCTGTGGTACGGATTACCTCTTAGGTCAATTTGGGTCAAGTGTCCTGTCTTTGCTTCCTCCTGACTCGCCCTCCTCCCTGGCAGAGCATGAGACTCAGAGAGTCCTCGGTTGGAGTAAACGTTACTTAGGAACAGCTAAAAACACTGGTGTTATCAGCGCTATTCCCAGGCTGAAAGTCAAAAACACAGCACTGTACCAGCTACAGAGAAAGAGAAAAATGACTGCTACAGCTGAACCCAGGACAACATGATGTCTAATTATTAAAAGTTTGTTTGTTCTAGAGAGAGATTATGAGGATATGAAAGTAAAGATGCCCTTGAAACTGGGGTTGGGGGTGGAGATGGGCAGACTTGTAGTAGCTGTACTTTTGCAAGGAGGCACTCATTCAAATTAAACACAGATGCAAATCAACATGGTGAAGTGATTAGAGTGTGTAGATTTTAACTCTGAATCAAATTTCCTGAGCATGATTTTGGCTTAAGTTGGTTTCAAAGTGCTATCTGAAGATCATTCAATTTCTGTAGATGTTTTACATGTGTTGTTTTAACCTATGTACTTCATTGTATTAATTTTCCTCCAATTACATTTACCCAACTAAAAAAGTGATTTCTGTGCATAAAATATTGTTCCTTTAGACAAGCTGAATTAATTATGAGCAGGTTTGCCAGAGATGGGTGTCTCACTCTTTGGGTATCATGATCAAGCTTCAGACAGATACAGCTTGGGAAGAATTCTCGCCTGAGGTTCTACGCAGTAATTTTAAAATAGCTGTCTAAAGAAAGACTTCTAAGATCAGACAGTTGATTTCTGACAGCAGTAAATCTGTCCATGGAGAGGAGTGTACAGCATTCAAAGTCCTCTAAGAAATCTGGTAAAAGTCTAGTTACAATACAGAATTTCCTGCTTTCTAATATGTTGTATGTCTTAAACCAACATGAAGGAAACACTTCACAAGTATCAGTAGAGTTTGGGGGTAGGGATTGTACAATATGTAAGAAAATTGTGGTTTGCAGTGTAGAGTCAAGTTAGCCTTAATTATTGCAGAATACTGAGCCCAGGTTAAAGGAGATGTTTGTAGTACACGTAAGAAATGCTGGTAAGAATTTTATGTGTTAGCAGATAGTAAGGAGAACTGCTTAAACCTATTCTGAAGACTCTACTAATGTCTGTTTCTTTTAATTCGTAATTAACATTATGTTATAGGTCATTAATGAAGTGTTTGTAAAAACACCCGTTTCTTCAAGTAAAGAATTCAGAACATTCTCAGCTGTGAGTGGAAAGGAAACTGTTCTGAGGTCACTTCTACCAGAAACATCAAATGCTTCTGTCAAAAGATCTCTACTTATTTTAAATAGATCAGTATCTTCACCTCATTCTGATTCTGATAACAGGTTAGTGAACCTGTACAAAGTAGATGCCTATTTATTTATAAAATTAATAACTTGTTAACGAAAATCATGGTATTGATGTAATCCTGTCTTCAGGTGTTAGCTGCCAAAATTCATATGTCACTTTTGGGAGTATAGACAGCAGCAGATTGATTGAAGGTACCAAGAAACTTTATGAAGTATAAAAGTGAATGCAGCAAAAAATAGTGTGTACTGGCAAGGAAAGTTCCTTGGTTAGTTGTTTGTTTAGGAAAAGACTGCATTGTGTTAACTGCATTCCACAGTATGTTTTCCTTAACTTCTGTTGGTTAAGGAATGGGTGTGGAATAGGGGGTGGGGGGAGATGTTCCCACAAAGACCGAGTCTTAGTCTGTTTTTCAATAAAGTGTGAAGATGATAATTCAGTGTGAGGATGTGAGCCACTTGTCTTTACAGGAAAGGTACTTACTCTGTCTACACATCTTAAAGTGCTATGCAGGGAGACATCCCTTTCTATTTACTGAGCTTTTAATAATGCTTATAGAAACACTAAACTTAATTTGAAACAAATGACTTTGCAATGTAATTTCAGTGATATACTAAGCAGTTTAATGCTTTGCTTCTCAGTCTTAAACGGAAGACACCTACTTGCGTGACACCTGTGTCTTTAAAGGCACCTCGGTTAAATGACAAAACATTCAACAACCATGATGATGATGATGAAGATGTCATTATTTTAGAGGAGGGCAGTACTCCAAAGCCTTCAGCAGATTCTGATAGTCCTGTGCTTAAAACTGAATGTATTAATTTGGATCAAGAAATGAAGCAGAAAGAAAACTGTGACATCAGAGAACCTTGCAGTGCAGCTACATCAGAATCAAAAACTGAACAGTTGACCTCATCGACACAGACAGAGCTCCCAAAATTAGTTGTTAAAAAGGAAGAGGTGGAAGATGACATTGCTATTCAAGTTCCCAGGGCAGAGATGGAAACGAAAGAGCACAATGTTAATGCTGTTTCCGAAACATCTGTAGATCACAGAAATGAACTGAAAAATCAACTGCAATTATTAAGCAAAGAAAAAGAAATGTACCAAAACAAATGTGAAGTATTAACCAAACAAGTAGAAACACTGGAACAGAGGATTTTTGAAATGAATAATAAGTATGTAAAAAAAGAAATGTGCCATCAGTCAACTGAGACAGTTCCTTCATTTAAAGAAGAAAGTGGTTGTGAAAGAAGTTTGTCAGAAGTGACCACTCTGTATGAACAGGCCTTAGAAGAAATAGCAAAACTGAAGGAACAATGTAGTACCCTGCAAAGCTTAAAAACTGAATGCAGCAAATGTGCAGATGGTGGAAACAAGAGCGAGGTAGATGAAATTGCTGTGCAACTGGATGATGTCTTCAGGCAACTGGACAAGTGCAGCATTGAGAGAGATAGATATAAAAGCGAGGTATGTTTGTTAAAGCAATGATACCCTTCAAATTACCAGTTGAATTATTTTTAATGGGTGTTTCATAGTTCTCGTACACAAGGTATTACATGCTTCAGTCCACTAACGAATCAAGCCACCTGAAAATGAGAAGTAGTACTAAATTATTCTAGGATCTCCCGTTTTGCTTTCATAGATAGAAATAAGCAAATGTAGGAGAGACTTCAAGGCTCTAAGTGGCTTTGACTTGAGACAAGAGACAGAGCAAGCTTGGGGGGGGCACACACGTGCAGTGGTTCAGCTGACAGCTGGCTATTTTAAAGGAGTTTGTCTATGTTGTCACTGACAAGTTAGTTAAAAGCAGACACTAAAGTTAAAATGGTGTAAATTTGTATAAGATGCTTTTACTTTAATCCACTGCAATTTTTTTGATATATAAAATAATTTTTATTTACTTGCCAGATTGAGCTTCTAGAAGTGGAAAAAAATCAATTTGCCTGTCAATGTGAAGAG
The DNA here is from genome assembly GCA_032466535.1 of Forpus xanthops. Lineage (NCBI taxonomy): Eukaryota > Metazoa > Chordata > Aves > Psittaciformes > Psittacidae > Forpus > Forpus xanthops. The sequence continues at coordinate 9,745 of JASSUY010041465.1, forward strand.
CTGAAAGCAGAAATCGCACAGTTAAAAGCTTCAATTCCACAAGCAGTAGCACGTGCAAATGATTCTACCACCAGTAATGTAGAAGACTCTGTAAATTTTTCTGATGGAGAAAGGTATCAGTTCTGTTCTTTCTAGACTGTTATTTCAAGCAAGATTTTCATTGGCTCATTGTATCTGAAACATTTTGAAGTAGGTTATGTCTGATAATCATACAATAAAATGCAGTTCTCTGAATTCTTTTCTGCCGCTTCTTGTGACTCCTAACTCCAGTAGCATTTTTTAAAATCAGGTGACTTTTTTTTTTTTTCAGAACTTGGGTATTTGTGTGAGGATTGACCATTGCACAGTAGAATGCCCCGCTGACACTTCTTAAAATACCACAAATGTTAAATAATTTCTTGACACAATGTGCAGAAAAGGAGAAAGGAGGCAGGAAGGAGGGTGATCATTAGCTTATGCTGTGTAGATCAACTTCACTTTTATGTTCTGTTTTTCTTTCTTGATCAATAGTACTGTACTGAAAATAGTTTGGGGATAGTTTTGAAACTTACTTTCTCCTTTTCCATGAGAAATTCTAACTGCAGACTAATTCTCTGGTTTGTGTCCAGAGTGTATCTTTGAACCAAACAAGGGTTTAGACTTATTTTTAAGAGAGCTGGCAGCTCTTGGTTAGTAGAAATAGCAAACACACAAAAGAAGTACACATAACAGATGGAAGCATGGATGAGCAGACCAGCAGGAATATAGGTATGCTGCCTGTGCAGGCAGGTTGGAATTCAAAGCAAAGGCAAGGCCTGGGAAGGGCAATCAGGAGGGCTTCTGCAAGCATGCAGTGGGAGGACAGTGTGGACCTGCTGCTCAGTGGGGCATATGCTTAGAGGGCAAGGATATGAGGTGCATGAGGCACAAACTACTGAGGTAATCAGTGTCTTCTTATGTTGTTTTTTACTGGTAAGGTCTGCCCTCTGCTTGCTGAGGTCCCTGAGCCAAATTATAATCTTAGGGAGTGAAACACTACCTGTAATAAAAGGGGACTGAATTAAGGGACCATTTAAACAAATTCAGTATACAGAAGTCCATGAGAGCAGATGAGATGTACCAAAGGGAGCTGATGAGTGGATGGAGAGCTGGCCTTGTGATGATTTCTCCAAAAGGTGGTAACAGTTGGATGTTCCTGATGCCTGGAAAAATACAGTTGTTGTGCCCGTATTTTGGACATGCAGATCTACAAGCTGGTCAGTGTAGCTTCAGTCCTGGTGAAGACTGGAGCAGGCCTACCTCGGAAGCCACCTGCAGCCCCATGATAGTCAAGGTGATTAGGAACAGCCAGCATGGATTTACTGCGGGCATATTGTGACTCTACGGCCTCATTGCCGTTTACAATGAGATGGCCACCTCTATAGGCCTTCATTTTAGCAAAGCTTTCGGTTTGGGCCGCCATGATATCATGATAGCAAAGTTTGTGAGGTATGGTTTTAGACAGGTAAACTAGGAGATGGGTTGTAAAATTGGCTAGACTGCTGAGCTCATGGATCAGTATCAAGGCCAGTGATTATTAATGGCCTAGATGAGGGAGCAAAATTAACTCAGTAAATTCACAATGACATGAAATTGTAGGGAGCCACTGATATGTAATGCTGCAGCTTGAGGGACCTTGACAAACTGGGAAACTGGGCTGAAAGAATCCTCCAGGAAATTCAACACAGGCAGCTGTGAAGTTCTGCACCAGTGCTGGAGCTGAACAAGCTAGAGATTGTCTATAGGAAAGCAACTTGGAAGAAGATGGCCTGTGGTGCTGGCAACTAAAAGTTCAATGTGAGTCAGCAGTGCACTCTTGTGGTGGGAGATGTGAGTGCCTACTGGGCTATGTTGGCAGGAGTTAAGCCAGCAGTTTGAGGGAAGTGATTCTTCCCTACTGTTGGGCACTGTGAGACCAAACACTGTTTGCCACAGTATTTTGTTTTGGGCTCCCTGAAATAGGGATGTCACAGCATATTGGAGCTTCTCTGCTGAAAGATGGGTAAGGGTCTAGAGCATATTATGTAGAAGGAGAAGCTGAGGGCAATAGTATTACACAGAGTAGGTTACCTTAAAATCCTATTGCTCTCTTATGCTCCTTCATGAGGGGGTACAGAAAAGATGAAGCTAGCCTCTTCTTAGTGATGAGAGGAAACAGAGACAATATGTGATAATGGAAATCCTGTTCAAATATTTAAGAGAAAAACCTGCTAACAGCAAGGGTAGTCAAATCCAGAAAAAGGGGCCCAAGAAGATTGTGAGGTCTCCATATTTGGACATTTTCAAAACACAAGAAAGCCCTAAGCAACTTGATCTGAGTTAGCCCTGCTTTGGATGTATGTTGTGAGGGGAATGGACTGGGTGTTTTCCACACGGTCCTTTAAATCTGTTTTTTATTACAAGCAAATAAATCTCCCCTTTATCTGCCAGCATTTCATTTTCTTCTTCAAGCATCTGATTTGCAGTTCCTAAAAGAATTAGTAAATATATGTAGGACTTATAAGTAGCTTCCACCACAAGTCCTATTGGAATAAGATCGGCTGCTGGAGGTGATGGAAGAGCTGGTGGTAGAAAGGAATGCTCAAGAGAAGAGATGGGTGATTTGAAAGCAATTCAGTGAGGAAAAGGATGGAACAAGGGGATTCAGGAAAGAAAGCAGAAAGAGGAAACATAACATTTTAACTGTACTGTAACTCTTACCTTATCTCCTCTTTCTTTTAAAGCTTTTTGACAAACTACTCACTGCCTTCTTTCTTTTTCTCTTGTTCCCATAGGTGATAATAGTGTGTGCTTCTAAATATGTCAAGTTATTGGGGTTTTTGTGTTTGGAGAAATAAAAAAGTGGTGTGGAATAAAGGATTGTGCCAATGCTTTTTTTGCTAACTTAAATAAAACCATTCAGAAATGCTTCTAATTATTTTTGGGAAAAGTAAAATTCAGTATTTGTTTGAAGCTACAGGAATATACACCTTCAAAATTAAAACTAGAGAGGATCAGCTTTGAAGAACTGGTAGATTTTGAAGTTATCTTGATGCAGCTTTAACTGCATTGCTTTTTTGTTGGTTTATGGAATTCAGGTACGGAGCCGTTCCACTATATAGAGTATTAATCCATCTTTTTTTAAAAAGGTACTCTCTATTTGAACATAAAACTACATCTGATCATGTCTAATTATTTTTTCACAGCCTGAAACTACGTTCTCTTCGAGTCAATGTTGGACAGCTTCTGGCTACGATCATGCCTGATCTAGACTTGCAGCAAGTCAATTACGATATCGATGTAGTAGATGAAATTTTAGGACAAGTTGTAGAACAAATGCATGAAATCAGTAGTACTTAGTATCTTAAGATTTTAGCAGGCTCTTGCTTGATCTTCCATTGTAACCTTTGTGTAGGTTCAAAATTGTATATATTGCTCCTTTATGTATTTGACATAGTTTGATTAATAAGTGTATATACTCTGCATTCAGATGTTCCCACAGATGCAGTGGGTGGGTTTTTTTGCTTCCTCTTAAAGGAACACTGTCAATATTGACCAACATTGATGTACTTAATTAAGGATTTTGCTTTTAAAATGTATTTTTAATTAAATTTGCAAATATTTTTATTATTAGGAATCTTAATACTTTTCTACAAAGGTGTTTTGACTTTTGGTCTTATGTAAGTATTAATACTTGCAATTCCTTCCTCTTCTATGATCTAAGTAGGTGATCTAAGTAGTGGACTATATAAAAATGCAAAAAAGAACCTTCTTTGGTTTTCATCTCAGAACAAATCCTAGTAACATTTTTGTATACTACAGTATTCTTTCATTGCAGTATTTTGCATTAATCAGATAGAAATGTAACCAGTAGATTAAAATTTTGGCCATATGGGTAATATTTGTGTTTTACTACCAAAATACGAAAAAAATCTGTAAGGGTTTTATCCTGAACACGGGTGATCTTTAACTACCTTCTGGACTTTCTGATGTCACTAAAGAACGTTACCTGTACATAGCTTTGCAGCATAAACAACTCCATGGGATATGGCTAGGATATTTTAGCTGTTTCAGTGATGGAAACCATACACCTGATTGTGTCCTACCCCTGCTATGTGATAGTTGTTTCCTATATCTAAGAGCTTGTCTATATTTGAGTGCAGTCACAGGGATCTTCAGTTGTACCTGTAGCTCCCATTAGAATGCAGCAGGGCTGGTTCGTAAGTCCTAGTGCTCATGCAAAAGCTTCCCAGGAAGTGGGAAGAAGTGGTACCAAGAGAAATTGCTGTTACAGTGGTGACTGTATTCTCAGTCAATTGCATGCTTTTCTTTTGAAGTCGTCAGGAATGAGAAGAAAGGTGGCAAAGACAGCAAATCCACCTTTTACTCTGTGGTGGTATTTGTCATCCAAGGAAAATGGTTCTTGCTTTAAAAAAAAATAATAAAAGAATCATGAGATAGCATTCAATATGCTCATTTCTAGGAATTTTTTTTTATAAAGCCAAGGTTTTTGGCTTTTGCGTTGCTGCTGTCCTGATTTAATTTGATTATATTCCTTTTAGTTGTGGTTCAGTTTCTTTTGATGGACAGTATTTCAGTTTTAAGATGCTTGCTGTTCTACTATGTCAATAAGGGTAATGCAATACTGTTGTACTTTATAACGGATAAATTGAATGTTTGATTTTTGAAGAGTTGTCTGTAATATAACTTTGTATGACTTTTTGAAAGTTTATATTTTCCATTTATTGGTGTGTAGTTTTCCATTTAATCATTATTTATTATGCTTCATCAGATACTACAGTTGAATTTCTTGTGGACAATTGGCAAAATATAGCATATGTCTATATTAAAAATGGCAAATTTACACTGTACATTTACACTTTGGAGAGCAGTGGACTAAAGGAAATGATTTTTATTGTTAAAATGTATTTTTTGTAAAAAATAAAAATAGAAACAATGTATAAATCTGAGTTTGCAGGATCAAAACTGGTATGTGATCAAATACAATGGTTTTGTTTATAAATAAAGACTATGCAGAATAGCCGATGTTTTGGGCTTATTTTAAAGTATTTGGTCTTAAGAGAAAGCTGGCTGGGTCTGGTTTTGAGCAGAAGATGCAAGCATGCTTGGTAGGCTTGGTCCTGACTGAGTCCCAGAGCAGCTCTCTGCCTTCTGTGCCTCTTCAGATGCTCAGTTACAAGACTGTTCCTCAACTAGGATTTGGGACAAAACTGTTTCAAAGCCTTGTTAGAGAGCTGTTGTTCTGGTGCTGAGGCAAAAGTGACAGGAACACAGCAGAGTTAAGGAAGTGGGACCCCCTCTTTAGGTGCTAAAATCGTTGGATCTGGTTGGCTCGGCTCTATTAAAATTTTACCCTTAGGCAGGTTGATCAATTCCCCAGCATGGGAGGCTGAGGGGCTTTCAGGTATTTTTGTGTGGTTTTTGGAGGTTGAGGCAGACCATTCTTCCATGACCAGTACTTGACTGCCCGGTACAGCTGATTAATAAGAGATGGTGGCGTGCAAGGTGGCATTGTGTAAAGGGTTGCACCAAGAGATTCTCTGGATAGGGAAAAAGCAGTGCTGTTGTGATTTGAGGTGTACGTTAACTGAATATCAGGCAAGTTCCCGGGCTCAACGTGAGTGTTTGCCTTCAAGTGTGATTTCGGATAGAGCACGAGGCCTTGCACTGTCCTGGCTTTTAGTCTAGCTGTGCTTGCATGGCAGTCCTCGCTGCCTGGGTTCCTAAGGATGTGATGTCTTTATTATTACTTCACATTGAAAGGTTTGCTTTTGAAAGAAATGGCGATTTGGGGGTCTGGTTTCCCTTTAGCCAGCCTTAATGTGAAAACATCTCGAATACAGCATTGCCTCCCCTGCAGCACACCGGGGTCCGAAAGCGGGCAAAGACACCGCCTTATCGCTGCCTCCGCCGGGGGGCGCTGCCGCCCGCCGGGCGCTCCTCGCAGCCGGCGGCGAGAGGGCTGAGCGCAGGCGCGGGGCGGGAAACTGGATCCCGCGCTGAAACCCGCGCAGGCCGCGGGGCTCCGCAGGTAGGGTTGGGGGAGTGCGGGGCATCTTTCCCCCCTCCCCGGCCGTTAGTGGCGGTTAGGGCCGGTGCTGTGCTGTGGGGAGCCAGGGCAGGGAGGGAGCCGGCGGGGAGCTGGGAGTTAGCGTCGGTGCTCGCGGCGCTGGGTCTCGTGTGGCGCATCCTCCTCCTCAAGCATCCGGTATCGTCAGCCCCGGCGACAGTTTTCCTGCACTGTGGGGCTTTGGTGCGGTGCTGCCCAGGGAAGGACTGCCAGGCCGCGGAGGGAGGGCTGCGGTAGCGGCTCCACTGCCTTCCCGCTGCCCCCCTCCCCGGGCCTTCCCGCCTCTCCGTGGTGATGGCTGCTTGGTGCAGCACGGATGGCACCGCCGCGGTACTACTCCGAGGGCCTGGCGCTGCCCGGGGCAGGGAGGGTGCACGCCGGGGCCGAAACCGTCCTGTCGGTTTCTGCTGTGAAATTGTCATGGGATGTGTCTGCGGCGCTTGACAAATCTGCATTAACTTTGATTTAGTCATAAAACCCTAAGGCTTTGTCTGGCTTTTACTCTGTTTTCTTTAGCGAACATGAAGGTCATCACTTGTGAAATAGTGTGGCACAATAAGGAGCCTGTTTACAGCTTGGACTTCCAGCACGGAGCCGATGGGAAGATCAATCGACTGGCCTCAGCAGGCGTGGACACAGCCGTTCGAGTAGGTTTTAAACCTGTTTGTTTTGGTTTCATAGCAAGTGCAGAGCATGAAATGACTGGCGTTAGACTGTTGACTAGTGCATGACACTGGCAGTGAATGGTTTAAGGAGGTTGTAAGATAGTACAGCTGCATAGAAAATTACCGTTAGCTTTGTATAGTGTCTTTGCATGTTGCATTGTTATTCTTAGAAAGCTACCTTAGTTGATTGTTGGGTGATAACCGAGTAGAAACTGCTAATTTAGGTCAAAATCTTGTAGAGTAGTGAGAAACAACTGGGTTTAATCTCTTTATTTGTTGATAAAAATTGAATTCTGTTTGCCATTTTAGAAGTAGCCACTCAGCAGGTCTTTCTGTAGCCCTTTAAACTCAGCTTCAGATGCACCTCTGCTAAGTAAATTTGTGTTGATGCTAGCAAACTTTGTGATCAGTTGTTCAAGCTTTTGAGAATCACTTACGAAAATGCTGAATAGCATAAGCTGCAAAACGTGGCTGTAGGATTCACCTTTGCAAAATCTGGAAGTTGTTCACTATCTTCTAAATTCTTAATGCCAGGACTATTCCCATCATCCGGTGGTCATTTGGTTTCTCTAAAAGCCCTAGTTGGAAAGCTTTGGGAAATTGAGTGCATTTTGTAAACCATGTTCTTTTTATCCAGATGTTGGTCAGCTCCTTAAAGTTAATGGCCGTGTGAGGCACAATTTCCTTGCAGATAAATACATTGAATTTATTTCTCTATTTAGTTAACAGATTCTCTGTATGGAAGGTAGACATAGGTAGGGGTTGCAAATATGCCAATATTTATTAAAGTATTTATTAGCAAATTATTCTGAATGAATTATATTTTAATTATTCTGAATAAAAATTATAATTATAAATTATAATATCACATTATAAAATCATGGCAGTCAGGTGAAGTTCCCAACAACTGGAAAAAGGGAAATATAACCCCCATTTTCAAGAAGGGGAAAA
>JASSUY010041466.1:0-24221 GCA_032466535.1 Forpus xanthops
TTAAACTTCATCAGGTTGGCATCAGCCCACCTCACAAGCATGTCAAGGTCCCTCTGGATGGCATTCCTTCCCTTCAACGTATCAACTAAATCACACAGATTGGTGTGATCAGCAAACTTGCGGAGGGGGCACTCAATCCCACTGTCCATGTCACTGACAAAGATGTTGATCATGATCTGTCCCAATACCGATCCCTGAGGGACACCACTTGTTACTGGTCTCCAGCTGGATATTGAGCCATTGAGCACAATTCTTTGCTTGTGGCCATCCAGCCAGTTCTTTATCCACCAAATGGTCTATCTATCAAATTGATGTCTCTCCAATTTAGAGATAAAGATGTTGTGTGGGACAGCGTCCAATGCTTTGCACAAGTTCAGGTAGATGATATCAACCGCTCTACCCCTGTCCATCCGTTCCATAACCCCATTATAAAAGGCTACGAGATTGGTCAGGCAGGATTTCCCCTTAGTAAAGCCATGTTGGCTGTCACCAAGCACCTTGTTGTTTTTCATGTGCCTTCGCATGCCTTCCGGGTGAATCTGCTCCAAGATTATGCCAGATGCAGTCACTGTGCACAGACAAAGATCTACTCAGCTTGTACCAAGTATAGAAGACAAAAATAACAGGGTTCATAAGAAATAAGACAGCAAATACTGGTTTTACTCTCTTGGTACTGTTACTTAAACCTTCTATATTCATTATATACACCACTGCATGAAATATTAGGAAGCATTTTCATCTAGCATCTAAGATGGGTTCCTTATATTAGACAGGTTAATGGGTCTTAATAAGGTCCGGAAAGAATAGATGTCTGCTAAGAGCACAGGAACATAGAGTAGCATAAGACAGGATGAAAAACAGAAAAGAAAACAATTCCTCATATGTTGTTCAAATTGCACTGAAAATAATGAACAAAGTTCTTTCATTTTAGTGGCACTGGGACAAGCATGCAAAGCATAGATGAGTCAATTGACAGAGGAGAGGAAAAACTTCCCTGACTTTCCCCCAGCCCTGCCCAAAATCAAAGTCACCCCTTCTTCACTACTGGTTTCTCATTAAAAAGTTATGGCTACCTTTTAAAACGCAAATGCAGGGAAATTATTGTATTTTTCTGATAATGTGTTTCAGATGACTGATTCCATCTACTAACAAAAACTTCAACTGATATTCAAGACTAGCACTCTTATTTGAGCTTGTGGTTAACTAACTGCACTGTTCAGTCGGCAACTATGTCCTGGGTCCCCCCAGAAATAATCCACAGAAATACTATAATAAAGATTATTCCCATTGATTACCTTCAAATCTAGTGGATGGAAAATACAGTGTTCTAAGGGGGGGAAATATCTCTAGCTAATGTCGTTTAAAGAATTTCAGTAAAATGTTCACTACCTCTCCACTCCCCCAAAAGAAAGCACATACCCAGGACACATTCACACAGCAGAGCCTCCACGAGTTCGATCACCTTAAGCTCCCTAGGAAAGACAAAGCCTACATGCCCATACTACCTGCTTTAGTGAGCCAAAATAAAAATCTGAATAAACACAACTCCAGCACAAGCAGCAATTACAAAAGATTTCAAGTCGTTCTGTTCTGTTTTGGACATTATCTGGTTACAGATTGAAATAATTTTCCAGCACTGTATAAATCTGCAATTAATAGAATGAAATTTTCTTCAATCTTTTTTTCTATCAGAAGTATGAAGTCTGAAAAGGATCAATGTGCAGCATTTAAATATTGTCACTCTCTGGCCTGCTTTAACTACAACAATCAAGAAAAGATTATGACCTGTAAGAAACATAAACGAAAACCAACATTTCTTGACAACTTGTGAACAAGTTACTGGGAACAATTTTACTGACCTCTTTCCTCTTCCCATGTTTTCTTTTTGTTTGTTTTAATGTCTAACAGCTTTTACTAAATTTACCTCTAGCTGCTGTGCTGTTCATGATATCTTCTGTTCTCATTTGGAGCTAGCTTAAATGAAATTAGCTAATATTAAGTATTTCTAACAAACCACATGTATGACAATCACACAATAAGCAAAGGGCCAAGTGGCAGATCCTACAGTTTGATGCCATTAAGATGGTGACTCAGACATGCTGACCCAGTCTAATTCCAGAACACTTTGCCTTCTAAAATTAGAGATGTTCAATCCATGTTTCAGATTGCCTCAACTCACTATGGAGGCATGTAGTCATTTTCATTGACTTTAAAGATTGCTATAAGAGGTCAGGAATTGTTTTTTCCTTCTTATTGCTGTATAATTACCTTAAGATGTATGTGCAACATTAAAAAAGATTATTACCCATTGGATTTATTAATTCACATGAACCACAACTAAAATAAACTGAATATATTTCTAGAAATCTAACTTAGGATTCCTGCTGCTTTTCATTATGAAATCAGTTTGAAGAAGGTTCAAAAGATCCATATTAAAACTTACATAACTATGTCTTCTAAATAAGCCCAGGGATCAGTTGCAAAGCAATCTCTATAAAGGGACAATAAGATGGCTCTGCACTTCTTGTTTATCCCAGAATATTTTTTATTTTTAAAACACTGGTTTTAAAATCCAATCTTGATTTTAAAATGTAGATGGGAGAATCCACAATGTTTTTTTATGTCTTAAGTGATTAACTAACCTCAAAACTGCCAATAGGAAATTTCTTTGAATCTGAATTAATTTTGATTAACTTTATTCTTCTCTCATGAAAAGTTTTTCTGTGTGTTTTATCACAGCCAGACTAGCAAATCTCTGTTTGCTTTGTGATCAAATTAAAGGGTCTTCACTTCCTCTTTGATCCGCTGAGTAGGAGTTCCTAAACCTGTTACATAGAGGAATGGAAGACGGACTCTCTCTTCTCAAATATCTGCCAGTCTCTAAAATTCTGAGAAAAGTAAACAGGTATTCCATGAGTAATTCAACAGTTCTTTTCAAAAAGGGCTAAAGACTACCTAAATAGTAATAAAACATTCAATGGAAACTTTCTCATTGTTAGCAACTGCAAGTATTGCAAGCCTACAGTGTGTGCATGCATTTGGCTCTCAGAAAAACTGTGAATTTTTTTCTGTAAAATGGACAGTTAGATCAAAACAGGGAGCATTATACTAAACTCATGAAAAGCATACCTCTTCAGGCACTCATGCTCTGTAGCCCTTATAGGTTATGGATTTACAAGCAGCTAGTATAACAATGATATCAGAAATCTGTGTGCACTTCATGTCAAATAAAGTGGAAACAACTTGATCAGTATCATATTTTTGTGATTACAATATACACAGCAATGGCTTCTGTTGCTTAACTATGATAGAAAAAAATTAAGAGGCAGGTGGATACTCCAGCATTGATAGAGGACATCCAGAGGAACTAGGCAGCTTCAGTATTAGACTGAACATGAATGAACTGAGCACCATAGGACTGATCTTTCAACACAGTTCAAGAAAATGAAGCTAAGAGCTGCTGTATGAAATGTGAATGAAGAATGCTATCACACAATCTGCTCTAGGTATGTCAGCACCCAGGGTTAGCAGTCTGCCTCTATTCAGGGGGCCGCAATGTCTCCTTCATGCTGAAACATGTCTGACACAGAATATCTAGGAATATGCAAATGAGTGAGAGCAATTAAGATTAAATGTTAGTTCCTAAACCAACACAGGATAATGTTAATCTTTAGCAATCACACTATAATGTGCTTGGAGTATCAAATGAAAAATATTCCAAGTAACTAAATTATATGTATTTTAAAACATTAATTAACCTCTTCTAAATGGCATTTCTCCAATTAAATTGGTTTTAACATTTATTTAGCATAGCTATCTCTTTTCCAAATTTGCCATGGTTTTCACAGTTCTGAGGAAGTTTCTCTTCATATCATGTTCATTTGAACAATGTGACAGGATAGATTTTTCTAGTAGCAGCCTAGGTTTTATATTCCAATAGGGCAGAGAAACCATGCAGAGAAGAGCAGCAATGCATTCAGAAGGGTGAACTACCATCTACATTTGCATTCTGCTAGATAACCCACAGCAGCAACCTATCTTTTCCCTATTAGCAGTACCTGGGGGGCCTTGTGCAGAGAGTTCACAGAGCAGCAGTTACCATTACTCGGAAACCAGTTATATGAAGCTATGTTTGTATTGCCTCAAATCAGAAGCACAATAATCCCACTGATGTGGATTTTTAAAATTGCAAAATGAAAACAGCAATGTCCTTTTTCATTATTGCCTCATACTGGCTCGAGATATATGAGCAACATTCAACACATTATCAGCTCTTAGCCTCATTAATCAATTCAATGCAATAAAAACAGAAGAGTTAGGGCCACCATTCCTTTTAGTACAGAAGCCAAAATCACAAAAGAGGATTTGAGAGCTCTCTGTTAAATTGATACACTTTGGGTCTCTAAAGAAATAATCCTTTCACATTATGAAAGTGCACAGACCAACTATTGAACAATTTTTTGTGCAACAGAAGGATAGAATGAATTGTTATAATCTTCCAGCCTGACCTTCTGAATAAATTGGGCCATAAGACTTTTATGTATTCATCTTGTTTGAATTGGAGCATTTCCCGCAGAAAACCATCCAGTTCAGTTTTTAAAATGTCCAGTAAGGGGAAATTTATTACAACCTTTATTAAATCATTCGACTGGCAAATCGTTCACACTGTTTAAGATATGCCTGCTTGGAATCTAAATCGCCTAGACTTAAATTTAATTGCATGGATCTCATTATACCTCTGCCATCCAGACAGGAGAGTTCCTGTTATCAAATCTCTGCTTCACATACCATCAAGCTGCTGCTTTATTATCTCCTTAATAAACTTTGCTGGATCCCATTGCAAAGAAAGGTTTCCAAACCTCAGTGTTCCTCTCTTAGACCTCCTTGACTAAATAAACTTCCAGACCTGTGTGTGATACTCCGGTAACCATTGTATTGTGGGCAATTACAGGTTGAACAATTTCTCATTCTTCTCTTCAGACAGCAAAAAAAATCACTTTTATAAAGTTGCACTGGGAGCTTCTTCTCCCCAGAGTCCTTTTCTGAATCATCGCTTCCCAAGGCAGCCTTCCCTTATAGAAAAAACACTTCCCTATTTTATTTCCAACAGAGAGATTTTTAGCTCTAACCATATTAAAACACATACAGTTTGGCTATTCCCATGGCAAAATGCAGTCATTATTTAGCTGTAAGGTAGCAATAGGCCTGGCCGTACAGCCACATATGCATCGTCCTACATCTGGGAACAGACACCATGCTGTGCTTTGAAGAAGCTTCTCAGGAAAGCCATGCAAGAATAAAACCATGTCATCAAACAGTTCACATCATCACAAACACCCCTCTCAAGAATTCACCATACATCAGTCTTTGTGTAACCTCTGTTCATTATTTATTAACACTCCTGAAATCTTAGAACTGATGATTAAAAAGCATCTTTGGACTCACACAGCCACTTGCTGGCAGTAACTCACTGCCAAGCAGACAATGAAAGCAATCACCCAGCTCTTCATGGAATAGAGATTCCATGCTGTGCTGATTTCTCCTTTTGTCCCTACAGAAGGGGTTATATCAATTAGTTGTCCCTTGGTCCTATTTAGAGATGTAAATCTGCTGCACAAGAAGAGCAAGGAATGCGTCAAAATTTACTTGTGAAGCATGTCTTATGTTTGCTGATCCCACTCAGGTCAGACCTGCAGTTTCATATCTCTGCACCCAGGGGCACAGCAGCTTACTCAGGAGAAGACGAGAGCCTCTCCTGAACACGGTAAGGGAGCAGGAGGGAGCAGGGATATGGCTGTGGAAAATACATTTCTCCAAGTCCTTTCCTGGGCTCTTTGGTGTAACCCCAGCCAAAGGGAAAAGTTCAGTGCTGGAAATGCCTCTGATGAGTATAATGGTCTTATGAGTGTAATTTATGACCGAAAGCAGTATCTTATACAATTCTTGTATCTCATGTTTCCTGAAGCAAAATTTATTGTCCTGACAATACCGTACTGATACAAGATTATTTGGAAAATGCTGCAAAGCATTTACTAAAGATAAAGCCAAACCAAATAATTAGCTAAAGCATGAGCTCATCAAGCTTTGCTTCAGAATTGCAGTGTGTAAAATATAGTAGTCAACTGAAATATATTTCTGCAAATAGGAGAAAATTTATGAGGGAGAGGAAGAATTTGGAAAGAAATTGAAGTATCTGGCTGGCATTTTTGTTAATAATGTACTAAATCTCAACTTAGTTCAGCATATCAAATGTGTTCTGATTAGTGAATTAGCACAAACATAGTCCTGCTGTATTTATGAAATATCTAAATACCCAGTAATTCCATTTAATTAATGGCCAGTTTACACACTGTTAAAGGTAAAGTTGCACTCCTGTTAATGTAGCTATATGTAATTTTGCCTATTGATATACCTTTAAAAAAGAAAAAATGTTTAAAAATTAAAAACAGAAAATGTAAGATTTATCATTTTTAAACATAAATGAGGGATATATAAAATGGGTTTAAAAAGTAATCATAAATTTCTGCACATTAAAATGCCTAGATTATGAAGAGACTCTCCACTACAATTTAAATTGGGTTTCACATACATTCATTGTCTTGTAGATATCCACAACATAATTTTAAGGCCTGTCAAATACTGAGACCTAAACCACTCTTCATTGAGTAGTGGAGATCATTCCATGAAACAGAAATACAGCTCTAACATTTTTTATGTTCCTTAAATTCTGTAAGTGTTGATTCTGAGAGAAAATATCTAAAAGATTTCAAAACATTTAAAATCTTCCCTCTTTGAAATAATTTCCAACTTTTACATACATAGTCTTTGAAAAAAAAATAACGGGGATATGCATATCTCTGAGTATTTTTTGTGAGGATGGGGAGTTCGTATTCATAGAAACAGAACAGTTGTGGCCTCGAAATGACCACATCAAAATGTACATCAGGACGTACATCCTCTAGCAGAAGGATCTCTGAATCACAAGGAGGCTGTGCAATAGCTAAGCAACACTGTATGTGAGCATGCTGCTCTATGGACTCTCCTAGTAGGCACCCCACAGAGGCAGAGCACCAGTTTCATGTTTTTCTCGCTGCTAGGGGGTACAAAAGGAAAGATTCAGACCGAGCATCAGTCATTTTTATCAATCCCAGCCATCACAAGAGAAGATGAGATCCATTCACTTTAACTCTTCTGGGACATAAATCCCATTTTGCCAGAGACATTTATCGACTAATGACTATAAACAAACAGGTATCTTTTTAATTAAAGAGAACTAACCCATTAAATGGCCTTAGCTGGCAACGCAGTATATCCTTCATCTCCTGAAACCATTTATATAACTATCCACACATTTCAGACAGAAATTATGGGATGGCTGCAGGAATTACCAGGTGTTATGCAACGGGCTACAATTGCCCAACTTTCAAAAAAGACGGAAAGACATTTTGTTACAGACTGGATCCTTGATGGTCTTTCCATTAAGTCGGACATTCAAAACACACCAAATTGGAAAAATGGTCTTCTTTTCAGTTTCTTTTTTTCTTTACCTTCTGGCAAGTTCTCTGCTGTAATAAAAAACCCTACCTTTTTACAAACATTTCTCTCTCAGAGGCTAATACATACTACTCTGTATGGCAGTGGTTCAGCTTATCCAGCCCTGCTATTAAATTTGACTGTGATTTCATTTCACACATTTGGCAGATTGTCCTTTTTCCAGACCATATTTTTCTAATTATCCTTTGTGTTATTGGTGCTTCATATCTTTCTAATCTTTCTCCTATTTTCCTTTTCCTTTGTCAATGGTCTGGGCCCCAGCCTCTGGCTGCAGCATGTTCCCAAAGCTTTTTCTCGGAAGATATCCTGATATGCTCCTGGGCTTTTGCCCACAGTCTGTTCACATGGCTTTATAACAAGAGCTGGGTATGAAACTGTGTCCAAAAAAACAAAAAAGAAGAAAATAAAAATCATAATAGTATTTCTATTCTAAATTAAAACCCCACTAAGATCTTATGGGGGAGACAATCACATATTCTACCAATGTGCAAGGGGGCATGTGCCAGGGATATGACCAACCTGCCTTCAGACCCTCTTTTCCATGATTATGATTAGGGAAAAGAACCTTATTTTTCCACTTCAGTTAAGTACACATCTTTAGTCATTAGTACTTCTAAGTATATTGAGCTATTCTGCTTTTTACAAGTAATGCAGTATTTATTTAATCAGCTTGACTGTGTACCTCGCAATGAAGTGACCGGCTGTTTACTGGCTGAAGGAGTGCATATCTCCCAGCATAAACAGAGTATTTTTAGCTGCCAACTGAAATAAATGGGTTTAGAAAAATTTTGATTTTGACAAATCAGATTTTTTAACTTAAAAAAAATGTTTATCAGACCTCATTTATTAAAAGAATAAATCTAGCTCACACTTAACCATCTCAACCATTCTCATTTCACATAGGGTGTACTGCAGCACTTCAGTATGTTTCAAATGTGCTGCTAAATAGGAACTGTCACTTAGGAATACGGGGAATTTCAGTTATGGTACACAGTAATTATCTGCATGCATTTTAAATATCTTGCTGCCTTCACATTTATAACCCATTTATAACTCATTCTGGTTTTCTATTTATATCAATATATTAATAACTTTGTAGTAAAAATTCATGGTTTACGTGTTTAGAGTAAAAGTGGCTCTGCCTCTCGGTCTGCCTCTGTGAGACTGTTAGTAGGCAATTCACTCAATTGCTGCCTCAGCCACATGACGTGTAGAATAATGATATTGCATAGCAATATTTACTATAGAAAAGGGGTTTAAGATTCAATAGAGAAAATATTTTACAGGGTAAAATTGTATGAGGTGTGAGTATAACCCAGTGTTAAATGCTGCATTTTTACATGGCATGTAAAATATTTGATGGATAGTGCATCCATTCAGCAGTGAGGTGGATGAGAAAGCATAGCCCACCACACCAAAAAATGTATTTTGAACTTGAGTTGAAAAATTCAGTTCCTCTGCTGCCTTGAGGCACTGCAGAGCAGACTGCTCTAGGAAAGAGTACCTCAGCCTTTTGCACATCCTCCATCAACAGGCACTCCTGGTAGTCCTGTCCTCCCCCAGGAGCAAGTACAAGGTGTGCAAGCTGGTCACTCCAGTGGCAGAAGGTACCATCTTCTGGAGTTCACCATTACCATCACTGCACTGAGGCAATCCATCCCAAAGTGGTGTTTGCCAGGCTCCCAGCATTTTCACATCAAGTGCTGCCTTAGCTGCCTAGTCCCTGTTTGCATGCCCTATGTACACCTCTGTTGTGCTGGTGAGTGGTAAGCAAGACACAACCCTCCTCTCTACTGGTCCTACACCCTGGTGGCTTCCTCAGCTGGCTGTTGGTTCTTGCCAGATACAATAGACTCACCACATGAACAGTGATTTATCTGCATGCTCTTTTGTCCAGCACCATGTTCCAAGAAGGAACCCAAGGCAGAAACCCTGCATGGATGCAGATGCCCAACACTCACCCTGGTTTTGCCACATTAACATTTTTATTCAAAAACATCAAGAAGAATTAAATACATTAAATATTTTTATCAGAAGCTTCCCTTCCTTGCCACTCCTCTAATATACTTACAAGAGAAACTTCTTGAATTGACCAAAACACAGGAGTCACTGAAGAACTTCAGAGTGCTGCTGTGCATACACCACCCCTGCACAACAGCACCTTTCTTCAGATGCTCTGATCAAGGACATAAGATGCTACCTCATGATTTTCAGGTCACATGAGAGATGAAACCACATCATCTGGAAGTTTCCTTGTGAAAAAAAGAAAAAAGTACTCCAAAAGGTCTCTATTGTGCAGATCACCCTACTACAGAAGACGCAGGATTTTGGTTTTGTTTCCTGCAGAAAACTAGATGTCATTGGCTTTTCAGTTTCATCAGCTATATTTAAAATAGATTGAGGCAGAGAGGTGAAAAAGTTTCACTCTTGTAAGCATGAACTCTTAAAGAAAATAAGCAAATTCACAGAGAAACTAGAACAGGTCTTATCTTTAGGAAAAGCAAGTAAGTGCAAATCAGGACACTGGAACACACTGATGCCTCTTGCAGTCAGACTAAAGCTCAGAGGAAACATTCATACACTGGCATACCTTATTTTAGCCATTTTTGTACTCGGTCACACAAGCTTGTTGAAAAAAGAAAGGTCAGCTTTTTTATTTATTTTGTTTGTTTCTAATTTGCTTTTAATAATATTGTTTTACTTTTTTGCTCTATCTGGAAGCAAGGCAGATATTCAACTGTGGAAAAAAAGAGGTGAGACATCAGATCAAGGTTAAAATAAATGAGACTCAGCAACGTCAGTGGAGATATTAGCCAAGTGATAACTTCAGATCAGCTCTAATGAGCTGAGGTTTTTTCCTGCAGGGTATGAGTTACTCTGTGAATCAAAGGAATATTTTTAAGTGACAAATAAAATGCCACAGAAGAATTAATTGTTGCACTGTTAACTACTGATTACTCATACATATCACAATCTGTGGCTGAGTGATGTCATCTTTTAAACTCCCATCCCACATGAACATAATGAGAAGATAATTACAAGAAGCTGGCTGGAAATAATCTGAGGGAAAAGGCACAAAGCAGGAACCTCTAAAAAGGTTGTTTTAGTCTTGACAGAGAAGGAAGTGTCATTCCATATTTTCCAGGTAAATTATTTTACCTGCATCTCTATGAATTTGTTCAAAGCAGAGATTATTTCTTTGTTCCAATATGTTTGTAAGCAAATCTAATGTTTTTCTTGTAAATCATATTCAGTTTTGCTCATTAAGAACAGAGGGGGAAAAAAAAGAGTCTAGGGCCACTGAGGGTGAAGGTAGGTCTAAGTTGTGCAACTCCACATGTCCAACATGTTCTGTGAGACACAGGCAAAATGCTGAAAACTTCATTCCCTGTGGCAATTGGAAAAATTTACTGTTAATTTCAAGTTTTCAGTTCGCTAGTTATTATACACTATGTTTTGTCCACACATAGCTAGTCTTGGCTTAGATTACATGCTTTTCAGAACAGAGGCGTGAGAGTAGATTTATGTACTTTCTCAGATAGTGTAAATCCGATATGAAAGTCCTGGTTTACTGCACTATAAACAATAAAAAATTCTTTTGCCACATAAAGTAAATACATCTCTGTTCCATAAATTGAAGTGTTTAAATACAAATATTTTTTCTGCTTACTTGACCACCCCCTTATAATTCACATTGTAAATAAACTTCTCAGGTCCATAATATCTGCATTTTCTGTCCACTTAAACGTATGACAGGACCTGTTTTCTACCTGTACAGTGGCAGCATCAGGTATAAATAAATTCAGTTTGTTTTTTCAATGCTGTTGAGCCAGTTGCCATGGATTCTAAAGTACTTTCTGTGATGATATCTGAGGGTACTGTTATGAGAACTACTTATGATAGATGAGGATTTCTTGCAATAATTCAACATTCCAGCCTAGCTTAATTTTTTGGCAATTTTTTCTACATGTGAGATTTAAGAAGATAATGATTTCAGGAGATGCCTAAACAGTATGAAAACCTAATTAATTATAATAAATTTCTGTTACCCACCTCTGTTTCTATGTAAATTAGAAAACAACAATTTGATTAACAGGAAAGCCAAGAGATCTCAGACACGCGAAGCTTGGACCAGATGATCCTTGAAGTCCCTTCCAACCTGGTACTAAATGTTCATGGGCATTCACAGTCCAAATGATTCAAGCTTATTCATTATTTTATTCACTCATTCAATATTCTCAGCAACAGAAGATTCAATCCTTTCTGTGTAAAATGATTCAATAAAAGGAGTTTAGTGCTAAGAGTAAAATGACTGAATTTGAAAATTTGCCTGTTTCATAGTAATCCTAGCTGGCTTTTTTACTATTAGGACTTATTACTCTACTCTGTATGAAGGTTTAATGAAACTTCTCAAACTCCTACTTGTGCTAGAGCTGAAGCAGATAATACAGCAGGATGCTGATTATATTTTTTTAATCAGGCAACTTCCACGCTCCAATATCAATATAACTTTTGCTGTTGTGTTTGTTGTAGTGGAAATACTGATAGATACTAGGCAGTTCACATACAAGGAATAACATCTGTAATAAGTGTAATAATACCATTCTTTCAGACCCACTCACTGGCAGGAACAGTGAGGCTCAAATTGCAAGATATAGAAAAATGAGCTGTAGTGCAAAGTCTGACAAAATTTGAGCTGGGTGGACCAAATGACTCCCTCATTGTTCAGTGTTGTTTGGCAAGCTTAGAGGCACGAAGGAGAAGAATGCAAGCTGTAAGTAAACAGAACTGTCAAAGGCATGATTCTGACATGGAACAAAGATGAAGAAAATAAGGCATGTTGGAGACAGCAGTTTGGAAACAATGAGTAAAGCAACTACCCCCCGCCCTCAAACCATCGAAATAAACCAAGAATTTACACACTTCACTCATGCCCTCAACATTTCTTTTAAAAATAACGCATCAGAGCTGTACATATGCATTCAGGCCCTTCTGTGAACATTAACCACCTCCTTACTAAAACCAGCAGTGGCTACAGCCTTGTTCATTGAGCTTATAAAGCCATTTTTTAATGCAATAAAAAATGTTGACATAAAGAAATATTGCAAAGTGGCCAAACTGATTACCACACATTCCACCTACAAGTAATAAAGCAGTATGCCTGCAACTCTGCTCTCGCATTTCCAAATATCATATAAATAAGACATAAGAATGATTTGCAACAAATCTTGAAAAATATTCTCTTCCCTATAAATACTATTGAGACAGGCTATTTTCTTGCATATGTATTAATGCATTTATTTGAAAACCCAAGGCAGCTGTTACACTGCTATTCATTTTATTACAGCCATAAAAATAATGGATGCTCAACAAAGAGCTGAATACAGATTACAACCAAAGTTATTTACTAATTCCTTTTCCCCTGATCATTCAAGAGACTAACCACAAATTTGAAAGGCCAGAAATACAGAGGAAGAACATAGTGTAGTGAGTTTAGCGAGTGTAGCAGGGTACGAACATCATACTTTACTTACTAGAAATCTAGACAAATGGAGAAAATAATGTCCTGAGCAACAGCCTGCAACATAACCAATGGACACTATGTCGCCTGCACCCCTTCTTCACTCAATCATAGGTAGAAGCTGGGCAAAACATAACTCTTCCCCCTCATATGTTCTGGGCAATTGAGCACTTACTGCTGAAGACCAGAACTTGTCTCTGCTGTTCCAAGGGATAGGATGAAACCTTCTCAGACTCCTTTTCCACAGTCAAAAGTTGTAGTGCCAGCTTTAAATACAGGTCTAGGACAACAAAATGACTACATACAAAAATCGGGATCCAGCTGCTAACACCAAAAGAAAAGTAAATAGGACTAGTAGCTGTTACTGAAAGTGATTCATTCCAAGCCCCAGCAAGAGTAACAAGATTAACACTCCAGAGACATCTCCTTCCCTTCGCAGACACTGCTCCCCTTCTTTTGGCATACAGTAGGAAAGCCTTGGTTTTCCCACCTCCCTCTACACTTTTGGAGCAGCAACATCCAAAATCACCTACTCTACTGTGAGACCTCCTGCAGACTTCAGCATTGTACTTGAGTCCAAAAGGCAAGTTCTTTCACTGCAGTTTTAAAAAGACAGTCTACAATCCTGTGTTTTCCAAACGTGTCCACATTGAAATGAGCCTGGGAAAGTTCAAAACACCTGGTAATGCAACACAGACAAGACAATTCCTGGGACCAGAAGGAACCTACTAGGGAATTTTGCTTGCTGCACTCCAGCAAATATATGACCCCTATTCATAAAGGTTAAAGTTCTGCCCTAAAATAAGCATGTGTTTTTTCCCCATATTCTTCCACTTTGCTGTTCCATTTGTGGTTAGAAATCCTACTTAGTGTTTTCCAGACTGAAGGCAGTTCATGGTCACGTAATACACACCTAATTATCCTAACGCACTTTACTGTTTTTACTGTGTGAAAGAATGCTGGTTAGAATCATAGAAGAGTTAGGGTTGGAAAGGACCTTAAGATCATCCAGTTCCAACTCCCCTACAATGGGCAGGGACATCTCCCATTAAAACATGCCACCCAAGGCTCTGTCCAACCTGGCCTTGAACACTGCCAGTGATGGAGCATCCACAACTTCCCTGGGCAACCCATTCCAGTGCCTCACCGCCCTTACAGTAAAGAACTTCTTCCTTATATCCAATCTAAACTTTCCCTGTTTTAGTCTGAACCCACTACCCCTTGTCCTCTCACTACAGCCCCTAATGAATATTCTATCCCCAGCACCCCTGTAGCCCCCCTTCAGATACTGGAAGGCTGCTAGGTTCTTTAGTTTGATCTTTAAAGATTCCCATGATCACCTTATCAGGCTTTTTTTTTTTTTCTTTCCATCTGTCCAGTGTTTAAGCAAACAGAAGGAGCCTACACTGAGCACGTTGCTGTGGATAAAAATCTCACTATTGCCTTGGATAGCAACAATACCTCCCAGCTTCTCCTGGATTTCCTCCCTGTGATGCACACTGCAGTCATTTTTTCCCTAGATGCAGCTCTCTGGTGGTTTACATTCATTCTATGAATGACTAGTGCATCAAGGTATTTTTCATCTATCATCACAAATGAAGAACTCCCTCAGTTATTAGTCCCTGAAGTTACGACCTTTCATTTTAAACTATTAAAATTCTATTAGTCAAGTTTTAAAGGTCATCTTCTTGGATAATACTCTACTATTCTTTTTAGTCATGTTGTCTTTCCCAGTTTGTGTCATTAGCAATCTCATTAACCTAAGCCTATTCTTTGTCCCGAAATCAATTTTTGAGAAAGTCTTCTGGTAAACTCTATCTCAGTATCTTGATGATTAGCACAAGTCAAGAATAGAGTTGTTTCCCTCTTAGGCAATGCTTTAGCTCCCTTGGACTGTACAGACCAAACCACTAATGTGAGCTGAGTTTCATGAAACTTTCCTTGGAGGCAATTCATTCCAGCAATGAACCTTGCCAAGTTACACATTCAGTAGATAGTACGCAGTTCACCTTATTTGAACAGGCAAGTATTAAATGTTATATTTACTTATCTGTGATACTGAAAGGCAAGTATTACCTTATTCTTTACCAAATGAGAAAGCATTCACACTGACATCATGTTTATCTAGAGCTTCACCTCAATTCACAATGCTTCTGGTCCTGGAAAGAGGTCAGACTTGTAACTAACAGTTGTCTTGATCTTACTTGGGTCCCTTAGTTTCCAGGACACTTTATAGATGAAGAAAACATCAACCAGAAAAGAACATGATATTTTTGTCTTGTTAACATAGATATGACAAGGTCAACCTCTCAGTTTGTAGTACTACAATCAGAATTTGTTCATTAGTTTGTTCATGCTGGTAACATGAACACAGAATCATAGAATCATAGAATAGTTAGGGTTGGAAAGGACCTTAAGATCATCTAGTTACAACCCCCTGCCAGGGCAGGGACACCTCCCACTACGTGACACACACTGACTGGAAATTTCAGGTATTTTTACCCAAAATTTATGTGTGTTCATCAGTTTCTGTACCTGATAATTAAAAATTAAGCTTACCTTGATATACTTAAAAAGGCTTACTGGTTTCAACACTTAAGCCTGGAAAACAGGACTTGCAATAGATTTACCATGATTTCCTTCCCATTTCAAGCCAGAGAGTTTATGTGTATGAAGTACAAATTGGTGCCTTTACTGGAAGAGTTGTCAAGTGAAAGGATTAGACAAATTGTTATTAGATCATTTGCGTTAAAAGAACAACTTGCAACTGAAAGTCTGCTATTAACAGCTTTTTTCCACTAACCTAAAAGTTTTCCTCCCTCGCTGTTCACCATTCTATGAACCTATTTTCTTATAAAACAAACAAAAAAGAAAAAAACACACAGAGAAAAGGATTTTTGACTACTTAATAAAATGACCTTTTTAGTAAGCAGACACTTGCATTCTTAGGTATTTCCAAGTACTGCCATGCAATATGTTTCTGCAATTAGAGCTCATCTGAAATTCAAATACCTTTTCTTTTATGTGGTTAATTAATGCTTCAACAAGAAACATTAATAATAAAATATTTAACTACTCATCACAAAAGAAGACAGAAGAAGTCAACACAAAGCATATTTAGTAATCAAAAACTTGGATATTATAGTGAATCTTGTTTATATTCTCTTTGCCTCTGTGAAAAGTTCAGATGTGCAATGGCTACAGAAATGCAACAGAAAAGTTTCGGGGACTGTTACTTGTAACCTTTAGGTTCAGACAAATCTTCCTCCAAAGAGAAAAAAATGCAGTTAATTTCCAAGATAAAGCACCCAGGCTTACAAAACTCATTAGGCATTATATTTATATGCTACAGTCATGAGCCCACATTCCTAGTAAAAATGAATAGGGTAGGGTAGTGGGTGCACTTTGATAAGTAGTCAAGGAACTAGAGAAGCAGGTCTGCTGATCGAAATCAGTGGAGCCAAGTACCCAACATCCACAGTAACCCTGTGTCAGGGATTTACTTTGAGCCATCTCTAGTCCAAACCAGTGAAGACTTAGCAGTTGTAAATGTTAGAAACTAGCATACCTAGCCAGTACTCTCACGTCTTCATTCATTCATTTATATCCCAGCCAGTCTGCTGAGTATGATAGGAAACTGAGGAGAAGGAAGACAGGACCAGGACCAGTTCGTCACAACAGTGTATTCCAACAAATGGCTATCCTCACAACTGCAAGGCTATCACATACTATCTTATGCTAAGCAGCTCACTACTTTTCTGATCCACTATCCTGTCCGCCCTGTGTGAGCTGGTTTGCTTTGCACATAGATTTATGTATCAATAACCAGAGACCACATTCTGCAAACACATCTAGAATAGCAAGATTAAAGGAAATGAAACAAAGATTTGGGAAGAAATGTTTGGCTTTGTTTCCATGGTCAGTCATGTTCTTCATCTGAACTCTTGTAAAATCTCTACCTTATGCCACAAGCTGGGATTACCTTTTGAGCTTTTGAATAGCAGTTACTGTTTTTTCACAGTGATGATTTCCTAATAATTTACAAAGCATTTTGCTGCATGGTGATTGTTTTGACAAGATTTTCAGACAAAAGATTTTACCAAGTATCATCTTTTCTGTTACTTTTCAGGATTCTACACAGAGGACACTGCAGAAGTACTGCAGTAGTACCACAGTAAGGACTCTAAGAAGTGGAACTGTCAGATACCTTTTAATTTCAAAGAAAAGTAGATAAGTGTGTCTCTCCCTTATTTTTTCCTCTTTCAATTCTATACAGTAAAATTAAGTTTGTGACAACCTGAAAAATCTGCATTAGTTCTCTGGGAACTGTGAGAACCCCATAGACTAATGACTCAGCTACAAAACCAACAGCTACATTTTCGGAAAGAGCTTTGACATAGCAACAGAGATTTAGGTAAGGACTGTCATTTGACGAAAACTGAAAAAGCTGTTCATGACCTCTGTTTAAAAGCAACAAGAGTTGAGAGACAGGGCAGGATAAAAACATCAGGAGGTTGCTTCTGTTCAATCTACAGACCTTGTGTCATTCTATTAAAAGCCAGTGCATGTGTTTCATTTAAAATGTTTTTTTTTTTCTTTATAATTATGCTGTCTCAATCTTGATCATCTTCTTGTCATTCCCTGAATATAAAGACACTGAATATACCTTTTCTGAGGATGAAGCCAGTACTGCAGGCTGCATACTCTTTACTGTTACTATTTACAAATATATTCCAGAAATGTTGAGGAGTTCCCCTGTCTTTGATTTCCACACCTGTCCATTTGTTCATATTTTCATACACTAAATAACAGATTTTTCTGAAGTATAACATCTAAAGGCAAAATGCCTTACAAACACAGGGAGTCAGGGAACTGGAAAATAAAACAATACTGAATATAAAATTCAGATTAAGTTCTTATTGCTACAGTTGAGTTCTGAAGTTCATGGCAAACATGCATTTGATTTCAGAAAGGCAGAGAATCAACACCCTAACTTCTAATTGTTCTGAAATATCTCCTGGCAGAAAGAAAACTAACAGTAATAGATCATTTTACTACAATATTCAGACTTTGGAATAGAAACTCTCAGAGCTGTTTTCATGAAAAACAATACACAATTCAAGAAGTAGCAGAAGTTCACATTAAAAAGCAGGGAAAAAAATCTACAATTTGCTTTTTCAACATCACAGACAGT
Organism: Forpus xanthops; assembly: GCA_032466535.1. Taxonomy (NCBI): domain Eukaryota; kingdom Metazoa; phylum Chordata; class Aves; order Psittaciformes; family Psittacidae; genus Forpus; species Forpus xanthops. The sequence goes on from JASSUY010041466.1 coordinate 18,270, forward strand.
GCTTTAAAAAAATTATACCCTGCTTTACATTTTACCTGATAGCTTTTTCTTAACAAAACAATATCATTTAGTTTAACATTAATATTTCATTTTCAAATACAAGAAACAAGATTTTCAAACCTCTATGTTACTTTAAGCTCAAAAAAAGGAGGAAAGATAAACTGTGAACAAAATCATACACAGAAATAAGAATATATGCATGATTCAAATCGAAGCGCAAATCTGAATAGCAGACAAGATTTTCACAAATACACTGATTACATTAATAGCTATTTGAATAAAGACTGTATTATGAATACGGTTGCATAAAATCAAATTTGACTGAAGGAACATCTGGCACACTAAAGGTGTTGCAAAAGATGTAACTGTAATTTGCAAAATTAGTCCCTTTAAAAGTGTGAAATATTCATCCCTCATATTTTTAAGTTTACGAGCTCAGAACTTTATGAACACCAGATTTAATTAAATCCCCTTGCTGCATCTAAAGACTATTGCTTACAGGGAAAAATAATGGTGTCTTTTCCATCATCTTGAACATAGCAGTAAGTCTGGAAGTAAAGGCACAAAAAACTGCATATACCTGTCACCTCCCTGCAAACTCGGCACCAAATTACAAGAATAAGAAATCAGTTACTTTTAGAATAACATTCAGGCTGAGTTACTACCTTGGACTTCAGATCTTGAGAGGACTATTCAACAACATTGTCCTCCACCTGTGACACTCTAACAAGATGTTTATAGGTCTACTCTGATCAGTACCTGTATTAACTAGAACTAGTACTTCAAATGAATTTGGAAGGTTTTTTAGTGACATTTTATGACACTTTCACTCTACAAAGCATGCAAAGGCTTTAGTGTTATTTCTGACTAGGATTTAAAGGGATCTGCAGGCTGTATTTCGTTAGTAAAACAACATTAATTTACCACAGAAATCATTACAAAGAGCAAGAAGTATTTATCATACTTGATAAGGTAGTGTGATTTTCATGTGACAGTTTATTCATGCATAGCTGGAAAATGCAAATAATCCACTAAATTGGGTCTTATATGCTGGAAATAGTGTATGGATAAATGAGAACTCAGAAAAATTACTAAGATATATTGACATACTTTATTGCCGTAAATGCTAGTAAAATTGGAATTGCTATTTAAATCTTAGTTCTGAAATAAACTACAAAAAAGATAGGCCACTATAAAAAAAAAAGACAGCTCTGTGCAGAATTCGAGCTTCAGAGATTATTTTTATCTCGCTATTTTATGAGTGTAATGAGACAAGTTATCCTCTGAGGATAAAGTGATTAAACAACGTTAATTTCTCAAAATAAAATGAGCATCCAAAACACGAGGGGTTATCTGCTATAGGTTACATTTCATATGTCATTTTATGATACTATTCTTCCATACCACATTGTCTTTCACCATTTAAGAAGGAAATCTTAACTTTCATTGATTTTATAAGCAGCAGCATGTTGGTTACTAACGTTAGTTTATATAATCATCTCCACAAAATTTGACATTTGAGTTTTATATAAAACAATTTGAAACCAACTGGGAATGCCTGACATTTAATTTTTCCTTTTCATCTAAAATAAGTTTAAAGAATAAATGACATGTCCCACAGTACTTTAACTCTTCATTACCAAGAGTACATTAGTTAAAGTAACCCTGTGTGAAAGATAAAGTGTGCTGTGACAGAAGATTGTGGGCTCAGACTTGCAACTATTAAATACAGAGAAATGCTACCTGCCTTGTGCTCTCTGTCCTAAAATTACACTCCTTTCTCAAAATAAAACTTTCTCAAGGTCTCAGTTGAACAATGGGATTGCATAAAACATAACTATCTACTTACAAAGTTTAATTTTCAAGTTTTACTAAAATCCAAATTTTCTCGCAAAATTATTTCTATTTCTCACAACTTGAGAATAGCCTAAATTTTCATATCTATTTCTACATACAGAAATAGATAGTGATCACACCTGTCTGAATACACATATAGATTTCACCCCACACTAATGATGAGGCACTAGTACAATTAACAGAAATTTTGACACCTTTGAACTTCTTCAACACACTGAAAGTTATGACCTCCATACCACTGTGTTTCATCTCATAAAAAGGAATACTTGTATTATGTGAAAACTTGTCCTTAAATCAGAGGTAGAAAAGTAAAATATTCACAAAAGCTTTTATAAAACTGGAGATTATCCCCATTGAAAGACCACTGAACAGTATTTATACGACTTCACGCAGTATTTCATAACTAGAAAAAAACATTCACTTATTGTAATATGTGCAAAAGACTGATGTGGACTTCATGATCCTTCCTAAATAACAAGGAGAATGAGAACCTGCTCTCTCAATGATACTTCAGAGTCATGGTTTTGCATTAAAAAAAAATCATCGACATAGAACATGTAAAATTATTGGCATAATCTTTATTCCAAAGAAATCTCTGCAAGACAGTGAAAGATATTTTCCTTAGAAGAAAAGTAACTAGGTAGTGATCTAGAAAATTTTTTGTAATACCTATTATTTCATATGTTTGTGCAAATAAAAAATACCAAGAAGCTATGACACTTTCCTAGGTCAGGCCCCACATTCTAATTCAATTTCATTTTCAATAATCAGAGATTTCATACTAGTATTATCAGTTAAAATAAATGTTCATGTACAAAATAATTGGAAATCCTAACATCTCAGATTAGTGTAATGTATTCTTCAGGGTTTAGGCGTGTGTTTCCATCCAAAGTGAGGTTGTTTTGACATCCTCCAGGTCTGAACACCATCCAGGTCTCTCCTGTGATGTCACATTGAAAAAAAAAAAAAAAAACCCAAAAAAAAAAAACAACCAAACAACACTGACCAGAGGGGAACTCCATAGGATGTAAGCAAATACTTTAGCATATGCAAAGATCAATGAAGCACTTAGTCATACACTATAGTCTTCAGTGCCAGATCACAGGTATTATTCAAATACATTAATAGAACCCAAATTTAACATTTGTTTCTTCCTATGCTGTTCCTATTTCAACAACATGGCATCTGAATAAAGCAGCAGCTTCCTGGTTTAAGCATTTTTACTGTATTTCCTCATATCAGCAATACCCAGACTACACATTATTATGACTCAATGAAAGCAAGTCTTTTTTCATTCAAAGATCTCAGTTCTCATGGTTTCAGAGGAATATTTTTCTCCTGAACTGAAGTTCTTTAGAAACAGGGTAGCTTCTTCCCAGCTGTCTACAGAACAGACTATGTTCAGGCCAAACCATTGCTCCACAGCTCTTTGTGCACATAAATACAAAGGACAACAGTCGACCGGGGAATTGCAGCATGTAGCTAGGTAGTCTTTCAACAAGTTGAGGCCCTTAGTGACATGTTTCGGTGACGTGGCAGTCCTGGGGTAATGCTTGGACTTGATGATCTTAAAGGTCTTTTCCAACCTAGAGGATTGTCTAAGTTTATAAACCAATTCAAATTCTTTGTTGCATATGTCTAACATTCTTCAGAATATTGATATCAAAGTGTTGTACAATAAAAAATACCTAATTTTCTTAAAGGTCTGTATAAATATAGCTTCTTGACATGCTCCTCACAGTGACTTGTACATGTAAATTGTTTGGTTTAAGTGTGCAGTTGTCAGAAGTTAGGGCTTATCTTCAGATTTGTATTAGAAACCTTCCTTAGCAAAAGAAAGACTCGGATATGGACAGCTATACAAAGCACCCTGGATTCATATCAATAAGAGTATTAAAATTCTGATGTATATATTTAAAATCATTTTGTACTTCAGATAGGGACTGAAAACTGCACAGTTCTCATTCCAGCCGTCCTTGCTTAGCATCGCCTATTGCTCCCCATACATCAAAGACAAACTCATCTGGAAATGCAAAGTCTCCAAGAGTTTCATCCAACGCCACTGCAAATTCATCAGGGTTTTTCTTGTCTCTTCCAGCTTCCACCATTGTTGCAGCTAAAAAGCAATAGAACAATGTAATTATTATGAAAGTGACAGCTAACACATATTGCCAAGATAGTTTTTTAATGCCTATTTTCAAAATCAGGTAGAGATCAGCTCAGGGAGATGTTAAAGCTTATGTACAGGATTTGGGATTCATGTAGTAAAATCCCTCACAGTAACACCATTCTAATCTGATAAACAGAAGAGCCTCCTTGGAGTGCTCAATATACATTCCTGTTTGTTTGGCAGGTTTAATTTCTAATTCAACAGACTTTCATTTTAATCTTATTCAATTATATTCTGTATTCACTGCTGAAGACACATGAAGCATGGGTCTAAAAACCAGGTTAAACACAACCCTCCTGCAATAACCAGACCCAGTCATCACTAACTTCAGTGATTTTGATATGAGCTTGCTGATCTAAACCAGAAGATCAAAAGGCAAACCTGAATGTTCTTCTCCTCTAAACAAGGAAGAAAACTTCTCAGCAAGTCAGAGTTTAAAGTAGCTAAGTAATTCACAGAAAGCCAAAAAGGTTTAAAGAAGGAAAACCCTGCATAACAGACACACGCTCCGAACTAGTATGGGTTTGCTAGCAGCAAATCATGTTTAATGAGTTTAAAAGTTTAAATGTTGACCATGACCTGCGTTTAGAAAGGAGTAATGATAAATGGGCTTAGAGACACTTGAATACCCTATTTTAGGAAACAAGAATTAAAATACTAGGCTGAACTATGCTGTGTAAAATACAGAGAAAATCAAAATCTGGTTTGTTAGGTATTGGGCACAGTATGCTTGCAACTACCATATGACCTAAGATTTGCTTAAATTTTCAACTTTATTTAATTTAATGTTAATTAGCTTATTTTTTAAAGCCAAAGTACACCTCCAGGCAGTAAAAAGATAGAGACAAATATTGTGACCCACATTATTCTTCTGCTTGGATCTACATTTTTTTTCCCCATACCATGCAAACTAAAGATAAATTAACTTCAGTACATAAGTTTGCTTCAGTTATTATTACCTCCAGCTTTGAAAATAAATTAACTTTTTAAGTTTGCTTTTCCCAGCACCCTCAAGGCAGGGAATATTTGTGCTAATGCCACTAAAAAGTGAAAAAAGATCGAAGTTACTTCTGGAAGTCTCAGATGGGTGACTCAAATTGTGCAAAAACAAGGGAAAGACCTTGCTACTGTGCACAACAAACCAGAGACACCAACAACCAGGAACATCTTGGTAACCAGGAAAGTTAAAGTAGAGAGGGGTCTGACACAACAGAATTAAACTGTGGTACCTTGTATACCCATGCTGCCCAGCATTTCCTCCTATTTAACACCCAAGTATCACGATTTATCAAGTTTTAGACTTGGAATTAGCTTCAATGAGGTTGCTGTTAGGATTCAGTCCTTAGCTGCTGTGCTCACCTTTAGCCACTGCACTATTCCTCAGATTCTAGGACAAATTACAGGTCTATCCTAAAAAACACTGGATGCTGGCAACCTAAGGATATTAGAGGAAATCTCTTGCACCTCCCTGAAGGATGAAAAGTGACAGCAGACAGTTTCTCCTGGTTAAGCTATGCTAGAAGAAATATTATCAGCAGGTGGGTTTGAGGCACACAGATGACTCTAAAACAGACTTGGCACAAATAGCACTGCTGAATGCAGTTTATTTTCTGAGCTGTATATCCACTCCACAGACTCTGCTCATATTCATAAGAAATAACAGCATTGTACAACAGATGAAGCCCTCAAAGTCTGCTTCATTTTGTAATGACTTTACATACTTGACTTAAGCTGCAATATATCCTCCATCTTTTGTTATATATCAAGTAACTACCACTTTGTTCATGAGCATATCAAATTCAAGTGTCACACTGAAGGATTTTATAACTCCTAGCCTTTTCCCAGTGGGATACCGGAGAGAAAAACATGTATTACAGTGCCTGAGAAATGAAAGGAAGTTCTGAAGCCACAGAGACTATCCTCAA
>JASSUY010041467.1:0-11316 GCA_032466535.1 Forpus xanthops
CTACTTAAACACGTAGTTGGTGAACTTGCGGCTGAGACAATCATAACATTCTCTGCCTTTCTTGGAGTATGAATCATCTTTCATATAGTTTCACATGGTAAAACTATGATACTTGAAGTCATGATAAAATCAGTATTTATTTATTTATTACACATTACTTTATCCAGCAGGGAAAACTCAGAAACTGCAACTCCTGTAAAACCAGAGAAGAATGAATAGGTACAATAGATTACAGCCTGTTTATCAGCGGCTGACAGGGTTGCAGCAAAATCTGGTATGATCCTTCAGTTGGTACTTAGTGTGGGGAATCATTCTGACAGATATATTAAAAAACATTAATGAGAAATACCCACCAATTCCTCCTTACACAAGCTAAGTTATCCCAAGCCACTCTCAGTACTCCTGAAGCTGTGTGTCTATATCCACACTAGAGTATGCCTGAAATCTCATTGACATTTTTTCCCTGAAATATCAATATAATGTTTCTTTCACTATCCTGACTACTTAGGTAGTTTTAAAAAGAAAAAATATTATAGGATCAATATGCTAGATAGGAAATACTAGTAACAATTCACTGTGATTGTGCCATTCAAATTTCATTCAATTGTCCTGTCACTTCTTAGTGCGACAGTTGTCATTTTTGTGCATCTTGTTGGCTTCTTTCAAATTACTAACCAGGCAAATACTGATCATTGTGTATCGTCTTTACAAGATGGGTTCTGTTTTGCTGAGATCACTGATTTTTTTCTGTGAAAAATGATTTATTTGTGAAATTAAATAACATCAATTTCTACAATGCTTACAATCACTGACAAAAAGTAGGTTTACTGACTGTAGTACCTTTTAGGTTTGCTGTAATAAACTGTATAATAGTGTCTGAGATTTCTTGTTGTTACTTTTTAAACCATCACCTTTATAAGTGATACGACAATAAAAACTTGAAAAGAAGTTACAAAAAGATATGAATAACATCCCTGATCACCTACAGACTTTGCCATATGGTTACTTGACTCTTCTCCCTATTCAACTGAAATCCAGGGAATTCTCAAATGCTCTAATGTTACAAATGTGTAAAAATTTTCAGAAATGAACATAAAATCTTAATTAGTTTCTGTCTGATTTTTAAAATTATTTTTAGATCCTCTTTGAAGGATTATTTGTTGATCGTCTTAACAGCTAGAATGAAAAGTAAAGCAAGTGTTTGGCTTAGAATAACCTAGGAATATGCTTCATAGCCCCATATATTCAAACCAGACAATTATTTCCTAGATCTGTATTTTTCCATATTCTTTTTCCTTGTTCCCACATTATTTGCAAAAGTGTAATCTCCTACTGAGAGGCTTTCTAATCCTGCTTTTGGAGGCAGGACAGAAGGTGGGCTTTTCTTCTGATGTCAGAGCATTTCTGGTGACAGCCAGAGTCCTCCTTCCAGCAAGCTATTGTCCAGCAGCTTGCAAGCTGATAGGTGTATCTATCTTCAAACAAAGTCTGATATAGCTTTATCCAACATTTTCAGTCTTGTTCTTTTTATCAGGAATTGAACAAACCCTGTTTCATAAATGTAGAAAGTTATTTACAGACACTTTGTTTTGAGGAGGATTTCTGTAATTCCCAGCATTAGCTTCTCAACACATTTCTCAGTCAGATGGTCTTTTCATTTCTGGTTTGATACACAGCTAAGCAATTCACTTAAAAGTTCCTCTGTCTACTGTCTGGAAAGCTAAATTAAATTATATTCATAGAGTAAAGAATAAAAGCATGAACCATGCACACTAGTGAATGCAATTCACTTCGCAAATTGTTTTTATGGTAATGTTGGAGAAGGTAGCAGGTATTCACTTTGCAGTGGTAGGAACAGGGAGAAAGTTCTGTTTCTTGCAGTAGAACATTAAACAGCAAAAACATTAATAATAATGATAATTATCATCATCATCATCATGAATTTTTCTACAAAGTACCACTGTGGTCACCTGGCTGATAAGGTCACTTGGCCACACTTCTGAACTAATTCACAGCCAGCTCCTTTTTTGTTCTTCTTAAATAACAAGAAATCTAAAAAGCTGTTAAGATTGCATACAAATCCTATTTTGTGCACCATTAGAAGATAAGCGGTTTCAGTTAAAACCAAAATTAGAAAAATTAAAATGCCCAAACCAAAGGAGAATAGTTATAATTTCTAAACCAAGACGCAGTAAAAATCCATAGAAAGCAGAAGGAAAGCATTATCAGAAGTGATACAAATCTCATAAAGCTTCTTGCACTACAAATGAAGACAAGTGAAGCATAAATACATTACTTCCAAACCCTTCTTGTATAGTGTCTTATAATTGAAGTGTCTGTTATGGCATTAAGCATTCTACCAGAAAATGAGCGTCATTTTCATAAACTGTGCTTTTGAAATAATTGAAAATGTAGAGTATATTAGAGCACAGTATTACTTAATCTGATTTCCTATTGTAATAGTTGCAAGTGCAAAAGCACCATGCAACAGTCCATACAATTTATATCAAGCGAATTAATCCTCTGAGTGCTTGTTAACAGTACCAAAATGCTGGTAATTTTTGTACCTACAAAGTGAACGTGTTTGTATTTCTTGTACGCAGCAGCCTCAGGGTGATGGATTACAGATTCCATTCCACATTCTTCAAAATCCCAAAAGACAGTGGTGAGCTGTGTTGTCTCTGTGTCCTGTGGTTAGGGTCTACAGCATCTACAAGGCCACTTCTGCATAACTGCCATGGGTGTAACATTTATATTCTACTCCTACTCCAATCTTACTTGGCTTAATGGCAAAACCTGTGTGTCCCTAAGAGCTTTTCCTTGGACTGTTGGCACAATATGGAAGCAGTGCTGCCAGCTTGGTGTGGATCCTCTGTCAAATTGCTGTTGCATACTTGCTTCCCAGAAGAATTTGTATAAAACAAAAGCTTTCAAGGTCTTCTTCCTGTGCCCCATCCAGCTATTAGTTTAAAATAACATCTTATGGATAAACTTACATATTCAAAATAAAAGATGTGTACCCATGTCAGGTAGGAACATTTAACAGGTTTGTAAATGTAAGTAGTTCTGGGAGGGAAGGCTGATGGCCTATTAGAGTGCTTTTCAATACTGAGGCTATTGCATTAGTAAAGTACATAGTCAATAGAGGTGGGTGCTTCCCACTAAATATCTCTGCAAAACATTACTGTGTTAAGTCTTCTAGACTCACCAGTAAGCAACCATAAGAGCCTTACCTTATAAGAAATGAAGTTTAATACTTGAAAGTCACCATTCCACTGCTGTCTAAGATTGTAACTCATACATGCTTGAAGAATAAACACTAAATCCCAAGCATGTACCCCCAAAAGACTGTTCTATAACATCAGTGTAGGTGCACTTCATCACCAGACATAATATTGTGACATCAAATATTTTCTTTGTAAAGAACAATACCAATAACCTAAAGTCTGAAAATGATTTGGTAGGAAGTGAGTGTAGTGCGTAGCATTTTATTTTAGCTTGATCTTGCACCATGCTGTCCCTCCTTTCCTTCTTGCCCAATACTATTTTAGCAATATTCAAGTTTTTTTAAAAGATCAGGCCAGCAATCAAGAGTCAGGACTTATTTCCATACTACTCACAAATGACAGCTGTAAGCTGTAGGGCAAACACAAAATGTCAAGTGATCACAATTAGTGCCTTTTTTCCTACTGAAAAGACTCTTTTCATATTCACATAGGGTAAACTCAAAGGAAAAGCACAAAAAAATGCATTTTCTCTTCATAATATTCCTTTGGCACAGATAAGAAGTATTTAAAGTACGGCAGATGTGCTTATTCTGTACAATGGAAATGGAGTCTTTTATAACATCTGTCTAAACATTTTTGCTTCAATACATATATTGCTGTAATTGGACAGTGGCAGGTTATTCTCTTTGTCTTCTTCCCCAGAAGGAAAGAAGCCCTATGTTAGTTTCAGATATTTAAATGTTTTACCAGATTATAATGACATGATATTTCTTGGGTTATTGAGGGTAAAACCAAAAATGTCTTTAAAAAATGAAAGTTGTAAAATTTGCATATTTCCCTGGTTCATCTGCTAGCAAATATTATCTGAAGCATTTTGGTGTATTTGTGTAGTATGTTCTAAATAGAAGGATACTGTAGCCTCACCTCTTCCAGAGAGTAGGAAGCCTAGAAGAATCAGTTAAAGTGAAATGAGGTGGGTTAATCAGAGGCAATGTGTGCTTATACACAGTACAGCCATAAAATCTTCTACGGAAGTAAGCCTGAAAAAGATCAACAATAGCAGTGAATCAGCACTTTGCTTTTTTAAGCTTTCCTGGTATCATGCTGGAACAGAAAGAAATGTATAGTATTGTATCCCTAATCTGATTTTACCCTAGAGAATGTATTAGGCTGTGTAAAAGGCATAAACATAACAAAATTCCCCAAATCTTTTAATTACATTGTTTAGAAACTGTTTTGGTAAAGGTGGGCTAAAAAACTAATGCCATCTTGAGGGCCTAAATTACTCAGGAGGGAAACACAGATATTTTAATGAACTTCTCTCTTGAGAGCTTTGTGAAGGAGGTATAGAAGAAGGATGGGCACATGTGCTTCTAGAATATGTCTAGGGCTGACAGTGTTTTCTGATCAGCACATGGCTCATAAATTGACCAATCTTAGCCCTCATGCTGGGGCTGTGACACATAACCATTCCTGGGGACCATGACAAGATGAGGGCTGTTGGGTATTCTGAATATTCAGTGTGGGCTGGAAGCAAGCCAAGATGGTTGTCTTAGGGCAGTATTGCTGGGCTGTACTGAGATCAAGCCTGAATCTCCTCCTGTGAAGTAAAAGAATCACAGGAAATCCTGGAGTGAACTGTCACCAAGGATCCTCTTCCACCCTAGCCCTCTGAGGTACCCAGTAGGTTCATTTTGTCACCAGTATGACCAATGATAGCTCTGGCAGTAATATCCATGGGAAGTCTGGCAGGTGAAGTTCCAGAATGCTCCCTCAAGTCCTGCTTCCTTTTCAGCCTCCTGTGGCTGGAATACTCCAACAACTGTACAATGAAGTTTAACCTTTCTAGGAACAGTCGTTGGAAGCAAACTCGTGGAATGTTGCCTTTCCACAGGGAGCTAAATGTGCAGGCCTTGACTTCTAAACTACAATGCCTTTCAAAATCCAGGCTTGGAATAATGAAAGATCTATTTCCTACATCTGTTTTATCCCATTTTATTTGAACATGAGCCAACAAACCACCTTTGTAGCACAGAAAGCCAACTGCGTTCTGGGCTATATTAGGGAGAGTATGGCCAGCATGTCAAGAGATGTGATTATTCTCCCCCACCTAGCAGTGATGAGGCTGCATCTGGAGTTTTGTGTCCAGTTCTGGGCTCTCAATACAAAACACTGACTTGCAAAGGAGAGCCCAGAAAGAGCAATAAAGATGATTAACGGACTAGAGCATCTGACATACAGGGATAGGCTGAGAGAGCTGAGACTGGTTAGCCTGGGGAAGAGAAGACTCAGAGGGAATCTTATCAATATTTATAAATACTTGATGGGGTGGAATATGAAAAACAAAGCCAGACTTCCCTCAGGGATGGCCAGACACAGAAATAGAGACAAAAGGCACAATCTGAAGTGTAAGAAATTTCACTTCAATGTTAGAAAAAATAATTATTGTAAGGGTGACTGAATAATGGAACAGGTTAGATTGACTAGAATACAAACACAGGAATCAAAATGTCAAAAAATGGTAATATGGAATGAAGCCCTGCCTTGTCAGGAACAAGCTACGGCTATGGGAGGATAATACAAACTGCCAGCAATTGCGCAATATTTTGTCACTTCTCTGTGTTTTTTTCAGGAATGCTCCCAAATACTGGGTATAGAAGAGTCCTGAGGTCAATGAGGAGGTACCTCCTCACTGCATTTCTTGGCTGCTTTTAGAAACCCAACTTTTGCTTAGTGCCAAAGAGGTCTTTTGTCTCCCGTTACTTCCCCTACAGTAACTTCATTTTTGCTTTATCCACATTGAATTTTCTAAATGAGATTCTTCTCCACTGTCCTTGAGAAATTCAGGTCCTGTACAAATTTGGAATCAATGAACTTCTGACCCAGCAATCTCATTTCTTTCCAGTCTGATGCTCACCTCTTACCCTCCTTTTGTGTGGGCCTCTTATTTGCTTTTTCTCTTAGCTTTTATTTATCTGCTCTCCCCATCTTTCCACTACGAAAGAAGCATTAGAAGAATGGGCACTTCAAGATAATTTAAAAGCTGCTGTCAGGCATGAATGTTGCTAATTTCCTGGGACAAGAAAGAATTTGCAATGCAGGGTCTTTCTTCCATCAGGGAAATCAGAGAACACTGAAGACAATGGGGCATCTCTGTAAAGATCTGATGTATGCTGTACAGTCTTTGCTTAAAGCTTTCAGATTTGTGTAACTTTAATCTAGAAACAATAATACTTTTATGTGAAAAACACCCAATACTTCAAGCTAGGTATTTATTGTTTTTATGCTGTTTTGACATTAACATTTTTCTAATCCATCCAGGTCTCCTCTTGTTTTTTATACACATGAGGTAGCACCTCATGACTGCTATTTAACTACAGGGGTCCTATAGCTGGGTTTCCTGTTACACAACTCAACAACCTGTTTTTTAACCAACAGCCTCTACCAGCCTGGATGCAGCCCACAGCCATGGCAGATTCCTTTGCCACTTACCAACTGGTTCACTTTTTTTTCCCATCCAGAATACATTGCTAAGGCTGCCTGTGCTGTATTCAGCTCACTCTTTAACCATTTGTTTTGAATTATTTACATGTATAAGCCTGCAAGCAAACTTATTGCAAGATGTATTTTCAAAGCTATTGAAAAGAAGACTATAAACATTATATATAATCTGAGATGTACTGTATCATTTTTACTGCATAAATAGATCAGTCATTTTTTCTATATCTTGATGGATTTGCTTAATCCTATGATTTGATTTTTTTGGGTGTGTGTTGGTGCCCCCAGCAGGCTTCAGAAAAACTAAGTCTGTTGTCCTGTGAACCAAAACTTGCAGAAAGAATTAACTTGTTTAGTGTATTGTGAGGAACAGAAGAGCTGCACTGAATGTATATGTAGCTATTCAATGACTTACCATGTAAACCTGATGTCATGTGCAAAAGAGCATTGACAAAGCTTTTTAGAAGTGTTTGATATGGACAATATATTACAGATCTCAATTTTACAAACAAGGAATCAGTGGGACAGCTAAGGCTGCTCACTTCTACTTAAAAACAACAGGCACTGGCATCTAGCAAGGAAGTCTATTGAAATTACCTGCGAACCACAGGACAAGAAATTCATTTGCCAGGAATCTAAGTACCATGTCCCTTTTTCCCTTCTTGCTCTTTCTGTATATCCATCTGTATCTAGCAGAGCCAGCTGACACTGAGTTGTAAAAATAAAACTTGGCCCAAAAACTTAAAAATATGTTCATCTGTATATGCAGCTAAGCAAAATCACCTTTCTTTTCAGCCTTTGATGGATTTATGATTGCTGAGATACAGAAAAACTGGCAAGGAAGGATAAAGGAGTAAGGAATTACACATATAGACAAAAAGAACTTATATTTGCTTTTTTACCTTGGATGAAAGAATGAATGAATAATTACAATACAATGATTAATTCCATTAGCCATGGTAAGCTGAGTATGTTCCAGAGACAGCACAGGGTGGATAAGATACGCTGGAGTTTCTAAGTACATGCTGTTGTGTTGCAAATAAATACTTGCATGGCCAGGTCAGGCACAGAGGCAGCACAACTGCTTTCAGGCAGTGAGAAGCTGAAATAATGTACCTCTCAGGCCCTTGTGAGTATGTGGAAAGTCAGTTTCACTCCATGAACCCTATTCCTAAGACCTGGCATGAAGCCAGACTCTTGACTGCATCTGTGATTCAGCCCAACTAATCAGTTTGATTTGGGTCTGTTAAGAAGTACTGATGTGTCTACCCTGTACTCACATAGTATGGAGCATGATGGCAGGCTGCATGGGTCTAAGTGTGGCATTAAGTTCTACTGACTCCTGAAAATTTTACAGGAGGTGTACATAGTAAGGTCTGAGTCACAGCCTGCCTTGTATCTCTGGCAACTGAAAAGAATTTTCCTGGTGTTTATAATCTTGAAATTCCTTATGTTGTCCTGAGTTGTGCATACAAAGTTATGTTTAAACCCAGTATGTTGTTCTGTTTGTAGATCTAACCACTAATAAATTAAAAGAACATTTATGTAAAGCATTGCACCGTCAAAGAACTATACATCATCAGTTAATTAATCTTTGCAATACTCTTGTGACTAAGAATTTGCTGTTTATTTCTATAGACTTAATTTTCCCTGCAAAACAGGATTCTGAGATTCAGTATTCTGTTCCCAGCCCAGATACCCAGGTCTTGACATAACTGGTGAAGTGGACTAAACATAATAGCCCCATTTATACCTTCCCCTCCTCATCTAGTTTTGTAAGACTGGAAGAATTTGACAAAAATCCTATGGAGAAAACCCTATTCAAAATCAAGTAGTTAAAATAAAAATATGGCACCTCTGCATATCCATAATGTTGTCAACATTAATATTTTGGAGCATATTTCTCTGAGCATTTTTGGAATTAATCTCAGGATTTGGGCTCAGATTTCAGGTGTGCAAATCAAATGACCATCTGTTCAAATTGTGACTCCATAGAAAGGCTTTGATATTGCCATAAACCAGAAAAATGCTTATAGCGCTTCTGTGCAACATGCTGCTAAACCTGTGCCAACTAATAATACAAAAGGTGATTGCTGCATTATGATTTTTTTAAAGAGAAATTGTGTTGTAGAATCATTGTAATTCATGCTATGAATTTGAGAGCATTTTGTTTCAAGAAGTATAAACTAATACAATTCTCCTTGTGCTGGCTCTTATTATGATATGGATAGTGCTTTTATTTCACATTTATTAGGAAGGACAATGTCAAATACATATGGGTCAAATGATGCAGAATACAGCACTATACATAGTGAATAAGCAGTCCTTTACTGTTCAGAAAACATGCATAACTAGTAAGACATATATAAAATTGGACATATGCTGCAAAGTCCAGTTACTGCTCTTGCTTTCAGGAATTTAGGAAACAGTTCTGTTCCTGCTGAACACAACAGCAAACTGCCAACTAATTTTAAATAGCCCAGAATCTTAACTTTATTGATTCACATGAGTATCAGTTCAGTGGTGTTTTCTCCACCTTGCACCTGTGCTCACGCTACTCTTTCCATATAGGACACCGTATGTTTTCTTTCCAGTACATCTGTTTCTTACAAGTTCATCTGTATCTATTTTGTTGTTGGCAACACTGAGACCTTTTCAAGAATAGTGCTTGATAGAGTTATCATTGGAAGTGTTTTCTGAACGATGGGGAGGAAAAGGCTTCTGCTGCCAGGGAATTTCTGAAGAAGGTACTCTAAAGGGAACTGGGGAGTTGTCCTGAATCAGTGAGAACAGGAGCAAGAAAGAGATAGAATATGGAATGACATAGAAAGTTAATTTGGGAAGGAAGTCCTTACTTGTTCTAAAAAACCTTTACTATTTCATTATATGCTGGGTTTAAGGGTTAGCATTGGAAAGGAGAATCAATATGTTACTTATAGGCTTTACAGGATAGTCTTAGTGATACATGTGTTGATTTCAAGTTTGTACATCATCATATCTTTTGCAGCCCCCACAGCATACAAATCCTGAAAGAACTCATATGCAGGTTTCTCTGTCTTTATTCCACTGTATGGTGATTAATCCTTTGAAGTCAGTAGGTGTTGTGTACATACAACTGATTATATATTTTGGTTCCTACAACCTTAACCACACTGAATATGACACTGCTGGATTCTAAGCATGCATCATAGTTCTGTCAGTCTTGATCTTATTCCCAGCACTTCTGAGTGATGCATTAGCTTAAACTATTGTTTGAGGTAGAATTTATAATCTTATTCTGGACTTCTGCTAATTAATTTGGATTCCATATAGCAACACAAAACATGCTTAAAATCAGCTTAAGTGACAAACTTGAGTTTCCTATTAAGAAAGCAAATCTTAACTGTTTTAAAGCTGCTGGAGCTGGTTTTATCTTACCTTGTCTCCGAGCTGTATTTTAGGATTGTAGTCAATGCCTTGTGCTATAAATTAGATTCAGTACAGTCAGTCTGAATTAGAAAAATTCTGAGGCTGAGCAATACTTCAACAGACACAGGAATCAGGGGAGTACATTGGTGGCTGGAAGCCAGCTGTTTCCCCTAGGTACTCTTTTGAACACAGATGGCCAGAACTGAGGACTGAGCTTCTGGGGTTTTGTGTGAGTTTGCTTTGAAATTATACTGCTTTATGATGTCAATGGGCAGGATATATATGCTGTGTCCACTAATTCTTCACTATATCACAACTGTAATCTCATTAGTATGGAGTATCCAAAACTGCTGTAGAAAATAGGGCAACCCCTACTGTTCTTTGTTTTAACAGTATTTTGCAGTTGCTTGAAACTTCTAAAAGTCCTTGATTTAACTAGTAGTATAAAGAGGTTTCCACAGAAGCCTCTTTTGTACCCTATTACTGTGTAATGCACACCTTAATTAACAGATTTAGTAATTTTTTTAAGCTTTAACTGCCATCTAGTCTTTTGGATCAAGCTTTTCACAGCAGGCTCCTTTTTGAAGGGATATTACTTTTCAGGAAGATTTTAGCAAGAGCTCTTTGGCTGATTTCTCATTTTCTGTGGCTTAATGGCTTCTGCATGGCCCTGTCACTCCTTTGTAAACTGTGGAAAGTTAAAAGGCTAGCTGATATTTCACATACCTCAGCTGGCAAATCTCCATTTCCCAGCAGCAATCTCCTTTGAAAGCAGCTGCCATTCCAAATTTTTGGCTGCATAATCAAAACTCACAAATCAGATTCTAAAAAGTCCCATTAGCCTTCTGTTCAACAGGGATAAATTAAACCTGAAACATTATTGTGGAATTCCACAAATGCTAAAAAAGAAGGATCTGTTTCTGAGAAAGATATTTTCACACTACTGGTCATTTTAATGACACATAATCCTTTATGTTTTCTCAGGTGAAACATCATAAAAGGTATAATAGAAGGCATATGCATATATAGGTGAGACTAAGCATAAGTGGATTTTTGGCCATTTATAATCATAGAGTCATAGAATAGCTAGGGTTGGAAAGGACCTCAAGATCATCTAGTTCCAACACCCCTGCTATGGGCAGGGACACCTCCCACTAAACCATGCCACCCAAGGCTATGTCCA
>JASSUY010041468.1:0-26792 GCA_032466535.1 Forpus xanthops
ATTTAATTTTTTCCCAGAAACTAAAAAAAAAAAAAAAAAAAAAAAAGCAACAAAAAAGCAGAACCTCCCAAGCATGCTGAAAACTAAAGCCACTGCAGCAATACAGGTAGATATTCTTTCTAGTCATGAGCCCACATGCAAAACTAAAAATACTTTTTCTTTTCTTTCTGAAATGGGGTTATTGGAAGCTTCTCTGTACCATATCCCATTTGAGGAGTTATTTGGTTAAGTATTACATAAATATCCATGCCACAGATGTGCTAGATTTCTGTTTCCTATGTAATAACAGTAAGCAAAGCAGCCCAGAAATGGAAAAACTCACAACCTGTTATCCCAAGATCTAAACATTTATGCTATTCTTTTCTATTCAGCCTTGGGAATGAGTTGCTATCCCTTATCTCCTGGCAAAAGCCCTAAAGGGATTTCTTCCCCTCTCCTGCCCCATCTTTTTACATTCAAATAAAAACATTGAGTCAGAATTGCATACTTGCCTCAGTCAATGTCTCCCCAAGGTAAAGCTGCAAAAACTTTTTGAGGGAAGACACTAATATTTAAAAGAACTATTCTGTACATGGGAGCAGTCCTGGCATTAGACAGTTTCTGAGTAATTCTGTAAATCTTCAGATGCTGAACATTTATACCTTGGAGAACATAAAATCAAAATTTCACAAAAAGTAGGCAGTGACATTGCTTAATCTCACAAATATGATGCAAGAGTAATGTGAAAATAACGTTTAGTCTGTGGTAAAAGTTTGCACTGCTCATTCAAATAGCATACCTTTTATTTTAAAAGGAGTTTTTAAGAACACATTTAATTCCTTTAATTCCTTTGTTTCTATGTGTTTCATACACATTTGCACACTAAATATTCCTTGCACTATGCACACAAGAAAGTAAAGTAAATCTGTGGAGTATTGATATTTAATTTCCTTTAAAATCTATAATAAAATCGCTTTTTATTTAGAACATGTTTTCAAATTTTGTTGCAGGATTCCTCTGTTTCTGTTCTAGGAAAATAGGGCTTATGAGCTAATTGGGAGTCCAATTTTAACAGATTACTTTGCAAACTATATAGTGATGATTACTCTAATATTATACCAAGGTATTATTACTGTTGTGGGGAATAGTGTTCCAGTTTTTACTTTTAACTAATAAATAGAACTTTGCAGTTTTGCAGCAACGTTCAACCCTAATAGAGTTACTCCAGCTGGACAGTGCAGCCTTCACTTCTGATATTAGCTTTTGATCATGTCTAATGCAGTATGTTATGCAAAATAGGTCAAAGGTATAATATTGTGTGAAATGGATTTATACTAATAATAAATTTATGGGCATGAACTCTTATTCTAATTTATAATATCATTTCTCAGATCACATGACTCAAAATTTCATGCATTCTACGCAACAATAACTTTGAAAGATTTAAAACTCAAACCACCATAGTTCCTCCTGCTTCATAGGTGTAGTGCTAGCATAAGCACTCTTTTAAATTAGGTCAGTAAAAACAAGCAAATCTGCAATAGAAAATATCCCATATTGATGAACCTGTTGTCATGGGTTCAGCAGCAGCAGCTATTTTGTTTTTTTTCTTAGTAGCTGGTGCAGCACTGTGTTTTTGATTTTTGGCTTGGGAACAGCGCCGATAACACCAGTATTTATAGCCATGGCTTAGTATGTTTAGGCTGGCAGAGGACTTTCTGAGCCTCGTGCTCTGCCAGGGAGGACAGGAAGCAGGGAGGAAGCTGGGAGGAAGCAGAGACAGGGCACCTGCCCCAAACTGACAAAAGAGGTATTCCATACCACAGCACATCATGCCCAGGATGTAAAACGGAGAGATCTGGAAGGGGGGGTGAGGGGTGGGGGGTGTGCACTGCGTGGTCAGACTTGGTATGAGGTGAGAGGGGTGCACTGCTTGGTCGGGCTGGGTGGAAATTAGTTGGTGAGCTCTTGTATTCTTTCCTTGTATTTGCCTTGTGATTATTCTTATTAGTGGTGGTAGCAGTAGTGATTTGTGTTATACCTGAGTTACTAAACTGCTCTTATCTCGACCTGTGGGAGTTGCATTCTTTCTATTCTCCTCCCCATCTACCCCGGACTGAGGCAGAAAAGGAGGGAGTGAATGAGAGAACTGTTTGAGGGCCTTAAACTACGACACCTGTAAAGTCATTTTGAAGCACCTTCAGGGAGAAGTAAAGGAAATGAAAAGGATAAATAAGAAAAAAATGTAGGAGAAAAAGGAGAGATATGCGACTATCTTCTCTCTCAGCTCTTACTATCCAGAGTTCACAAATAGTTCTTGAACTATTCTACATTTGGTGAAATTAACAACTGCTTTATCTTAAATTCTTTACCAGTAGCTCTGCCTACTAATGTTCTACATATGTATGGTGTAGAAGATGAACACATAGATTTATACATTTTAAAAATGTGACTTTAGATCAGTTTTTGAATAGCTTGGTGGATGGTCAAGTGTTCTTTAACAACCCATAATCTACTTGGAAGGTCCACTTAGTCATAACTTTACATTGGAAAGTTCTGTAAATAAAAATGGCTAAGATATGCTATATAATTAATTATCTTTGATCCACTGTTTGACCCAGCAGCCTTTTTTCTTTCACTTGTCTTTTACTTTACTCCTGAAAGTGGGAAAACTTTAAATATGGCACTAGTTTTTAATTCCACAAGTCCAGCTTTTGAGACTGGGGAGAGTAGATATTCAGAGCTAAGAGAAAACATCAGATTTCAGATTTTACTGGATATCGGTTGTGAAGCTGAAACCTGGAGAATATCATATAAAGTAGCCATTGTCTGGCCTTCTCAAAACACTCACTGATCAAGCTTGTTTTATTTACTGACCAGTATGACTGCAGAATACGACTGTAGTAGTCTGTCATATAAAAAAACTGTTCTGAAAATTTCACTAACAGTAAATATAATGTCTTTGAGCATCACACTGTGCATTTAATTTCAGGAAGTCATTTATGAATTCTAACTGTTCATTGTCTTGTGACTTGTGTAATTGCTTTTAGTTGGACAAATGAATTATGAAATAGTACCATACACATTCAGCAATTTTTGCACAGCTACATATGTCAGCATAAAGTAAAAAAAAAAAATAAAAAAGGCATTGAAATGTCAATCATTGCTATATAAGAAAAGAACAGCTTGTGAGTGAATTGTCTATGGCAATTCTTAGAGGTACTTTAAGGAGAATACTTTTTCAACACAGATACACATTTTCCAGGTCCAATGCATTTCCCTTTGTGCTCCTAAAATCTCTGTGACCTTAAAGTGTTGATCATGTAAGATATCAAGGTGTTTTTTTTGAGAAATAAAAGAATTTCCTTAATCAGGTATTCCAACACTGATGGTAATTTAGAAACCATGTCAGCTTCTGAATGAACAGGAATTTCTAGCTTTTTTAGCAGATTGGTTAGTGCAGAATTATGGGTCACCACACTGTTTAAAGTATTAATTCCTGCTAGAAGCATTTTCTTGAGCTCAGCACAGACATACAGCAAGAATGCAGACAATCAAGTGTGAACATACTTCAGTATTCTCCATGCAACCATGCGTAAAGTCTACTATACCAGTGGCAATAATTAGCAGAACTATTGTTTATTCCACTGCTTTCTAAGAGGATCTTTTCAGTTGCTTTTTTTTTTTTTTTTTCCTTGGACGAGGGACAACTTTCAAAGAAAGAGTGAAAATTGCACAATGGCACTGCAGTGCATCTCTGATGCCTGTACGAATGCAGAAGGCATGTAAATTCAATCTGCTCATAAACAGATTAAGCATTGTGTTTGGTTCAGGTCACTGTATTTAACACTTTTTCAAGAGCCCTGTTGTTGAGCTCTGTTCATCAAATGAGACATATATGCATCACAGCTGGGACTGATTGACTGACCACAGATGTGTGTCTACTAAATTGTTTGTGGCAGTGACGGTAGTTAATTGTGATGGGTGACAGGCACTTTGGAGGCCAGTCAACTCAGTGAAGTGTTGATGAGTGTGGTATGAGGCATAGTATATATTAATAGCAAGTTGAAAATTTATGTCTCCCATGGCTAAAAATTCAAATCAAGTGAAGACAAGTAAAGCAAATTGGAGCTGTTCATAGCCCTTTTCCTTGCCTTTACTTTCTCGCTATCTGTAATATTAGAACAAAGTATTTTGCATCATATTTTTCCAAATGTAGGTTTCCAAATTTCCTTTGTCAGTGGAGATGACAAGTGACTAACAAAACACCACAGTTTATTTTTGGATGAAAAAACGTGAGACTATTTTTTTTGACGTTTTGACATTTTGTCCTGGGTTCAGCTGTAGCAGTCATTTTTCTCCTTCAGAGTAGCTGGTGCAGTGCTCTGTTTTTGAATTTCAGCCTGGGAATAGTGCTGATGACACCTATATTTTTAGTTCCTGCCCAGTAATGTTCACTCTGACCAAGAACTTTCTGAGTCTCGTGCTCTGCCAGGGAGGAGGGGAAACCAGGAGGAAGTAGAGACAAGGCACCTGACCCAAACTAGGCAAAGAGGTATTCCATACCACAGCACATCATGCCCACTATATAAACTGGGGACAGTTACCCGGAAGAGCTAGGTCACTTCTCAGGTCGGGCTGGGTATTGGTCGGCAGGTGGTGAGCAGTTGTATTCTCTTCCCTTGTTATTTCCCTTATTATTATTGGTGGAAGCAGCAGTAGTTTGTGTTATACCTTAGTTACTAAACTGTTCTTATCTCAACCCGTGGGAGTTACATTCTTTCAATTCTCCTCCCCATCACTTTGGGAGTGAGGGGATAAAAGTGGAGGAGAGTGAGCAAGCGATTGTGTGATTCTGTGTTGCTGACTGAGCTTAAACCATGACACATTTGCTGAGATCAGTTGAAATCTCTTTCAAAAGCTTGTTGTTTTTAATGGAAAATTTTATCTTTTAAGGTCCTTTTCAACCCTAACTATTCTATGATTCTATGATTCTATGATTTATCTTAAAATATTTCAGTTTGGGAAAAAAGTTATAGCTTTTGCATTGAAAATATCATCCTTATCATTATCATCATCACAATCGCCATATTTAGAAAAAATAATACTGGTCTGGTTCCACCAACACAATTTCTTCTTAGCAGTTCCTTTACCTGCTCAATCAGTACAAGAAGAATGGAAAAATGCCTATTTATCCATTTTTATTTACACTTTACCTGTGTCTGTTTTCTTTGACAAAGCTTTTATTTCTTCATTTCTGCTCCTTGCTACCAGTTCCACTTCATTAATGTACTGAAACGTTAAATGAACTCTCTCTTTCCTGTTGTGGGGTAAAAGTGATGCAGCAATCACATTTCATTTTTCTAAAACTGAAGTTGGAGACCTTGAGATAAGATAGTAGTCATAGATGATTCAGTGAGAACCAGATATGATTAGAGAAGTTCCAAAAGAAGCCCTGTTAAATATTATTATCAGCAACAGAAGTTCACGTTAACAGTGCTTAAGACTTCAACACTGAGTGAAGCAGGGCTGTCAGACCCATTTTGGAGGGCAGAAATGTTTTGACTCAAAGTTCTCTTTTGCTATATCCCCAAGGAGCACAGAAGTCACTTTGAGGTTTCGAAACTAATCTGTCTAGGGACTCTGTAACATAGTCTCTGGTAGCTTGCTGTAGCACTGAGATTTGTTTCCTTATTCTAACATTCCAGTAATTCAGAGTAATGTTAACGTCAGAGTTTTAGAAATCAGTGTTTCTAATGTTACAAAAACTGTACTGGCTAGATATGTAAAAGGGGTATGAAAGCAAAATGCTCAAGAGAAAGGATGGGCACAAAAAGCAAAAAAAAAAATCCTTGCCCATTTAGTTGTATAAAAGACTCTGCAACAAACTGGTTTCTGCTGTCTTCTAAACCCCTATAATTCCTGAAAATAAATTGGATATCCCCCAGGGGGCTGTGGTTGAACAGAATAATAGTCTGTATAATTTTTATGTGAGCCAGGTATCAACATCTCTCATACATGTTTCCATCTCTCATACATGTTTCCTTCTCTCATACAATTTCTGCTTAAATAAGTAATCTGAAGTTCTGCCACTAAGCTTTGGGAATCCAATCCATATTTCAAGTTAGGATAGCAAGAAACTCACACTGCCATTTCTTAGTTCCTAGGTACACATTTTGAGCAACATCACTTCCTCTTCCTATTGTACCAGAAATTTTAGATCTTCCTAAGGCAACTAGTTCTTAAATAATTCCTTGGGGTTAGTGATAAGCGTGGCATGATGTATTGTTATTTTATACAGTGCTCTTCTGTGTCGGTTCCCATCACTCAGTAATCATTTTATTTTAATCTTCCACTAAAGAAACAGTCTTGATGACATGTGTTTCTGTAACATTCAATCTTTAAAGGGTTTATAACAATAGCATAAGATACCTGTCTTACACTTTTTGGCAGCATGCTTCCACAGAATGGAGAGGTGTAGTTAGGCTGGCATCCATTCAGCTATTAATGAGATGTAGTTTACCTACAGAGAGCATTTTTTACAAAATGTAGGTGTAGCAGAGGATGTTGAGTTACGTGAAAAAGTTCCCCAAAGATTAATGGAGCAAACAGTGTCAATATAAAATTGGCAAGGATTTCCAACCAAATAGAATAACATTGCTGCTGCCCCTTCTCTATCCACACTTCTCTGTGGTCTAGAGATGCAATATGTGGGGCATCAGGTAGGTGCTATAAAGAACTGAATGTCATGTCAATAGTATGTGGGCCCTGGCACATTGTAGAGTTTCTAAAATGCTTGCTTTACAAACTGTGAGGGAAAAAGGGCCCTGTGATACTGACATTACCTGACTTCTGTTCCAGATCACTCATGCTCACTATGCTCTGATAGCTGCTCCAATGCCTGGAGGCTTCTAGAAATTTGTGTGCTTCCTGAAATTGGCTGTCAGGACAATGACAGGTACACTGTAAGAGAACAGAATAAGTAAAAACCGAAGATAACTTTCTCCATCTGCATTTTGACATGAAACAGGAACTGACCTGAAAGTCTGATTAATATTTAAATCATATATGCCAGAATGGCATTCACATTAGTCTACAAGATTAGAATGAACTAAGTCAAATACTGTCATATAACTCTATAGATTTATTTCTATGTTAGTGTTCAGGTGAGACATTTATTCCCCATAAAACAAGACTCAAAATGAAACAACACAGGCATTGTGCAGAATTATATGATATGTTCACCGTCAACGACCAGAAAAGCATGAAAGCATGACCAAACGGCTCTTTTGTAGTCTGATGGATTAGTTGAAGAAAGAGGAGGCTTGTTGACTGTGTGGCATAGCTCTCCATGTTTCCTTATCCGTTTGTCCAGTCAGAGCTGTGCTTCCCTATAAATCTGTATCTGGACCAGGTGGTATGGCTGCTGTGAGGTGATTGCAGAGAGCAGCGCCAGGGTGGCAAAGATAAATGTACTTGTACAGAGAAGCTTGCAAAGTGGCATGCCCTTCTGAGTACATTGTAGAGGAAACTCAATAGGGGATAATTAAACATCAAGTCTGTGTTTCTTTGTGATGTGAAAAAAGTGTTTTGAGAGGGGGTAAGAGGACAGTGGCCACACACAGAGCAGAATGAGTCTTTCGCCTATTAAAGCCAGAGGGAAAAGGATTCCAGAGAAAGAACAAGACACGAACGAGGTTGAATTTTTAAGGAAAGGGCAGGAGTGCCCAGCCAGGGCCAGGCTGCTGTCTGTTGTTATGGCAACGGAGGGAGAACCCCCTTCTCCAGAGAGGAAAGAGAGAGAGTGGGAGGGCAGAAAAAATTGTTGCAGAAGAAGGGGGATAGGGGTTTGAAAATGGAAAGGGAGCAAAGTTGGTTGTAAAGGTCAGGCAGAAACAGCAACATCAATGGCCACAATGCCTGAAATGCCCAGCAGACCTGTGCACAGCCAAGCCCTTTGCTGGGGGTCAGATTTGCTGGGATCATTTCCAAAGTCATCATCTGGCTGGAAGGATGCCACCACAGTGCCCTGTTCTCCTGCACCCACTGCAGCTGAAGGGGCAACACACCTACTACTGTTCACTGTATGAGTGTGCATAATGGAATCGTAGAATAGGTAGGGTTGGAAAGGATTTTAAGATCATCTAGTTCTGACTCCCCCTGCCATGGGCAGGGTCTCCTCACATTAGACCACATCACCCAAGATTCCATCCAACCTGGCCTTGAACACTCACAGGGATGAAGCATTTATCACTTCTTCAGGCAACCTGTCCCAGTGCCTCACCACTCTCACAGTAAAGAACTTGTTCCTTATGTCTAATCTGAACTTCCCTCTTTTAAGTTTGACGTTACCCCTTGCCCTATCACTAGTCTCTGATGAAGAGTCCCTCTCCAGCATTCTTGTAGGCCGCCTTCAGATCCTGGAAGGCTGTTACGAGGTCTCCATGCAGCTTCTCTTCTGCAGGTTGAGCAGCCCCAACTTTCTCAGCCTGTCTTCATGTGGGAGCTGCTCCAGCTCTCTTATCATCCTTATGTTCCTTGTCTGGACTTGCTCCAAAAGCTCCATGTGCTTCTTCTGTTGAGGACACCAGAACTGAAAAAAAATACTCCAAGTGGGGTCTCACAAGAACAAAATAGAGGCGCAGTATCATACCCTTTGACCTGCTGGTCATGCTTTTTCTGATGCAGCCCAGTATAAGTCTGGCTTTCTGGGCTGCAAGAACACAGTGGAGCCAGCTCATGTTCAGTTTCTCTTTTATCAACACCCCCAAGTCCTTCACAGGGCTGCTCTGAGTCACTTCTCTGCCCAGCCTGTATGTGTGCGGTCCCATGTGTAGGACCTTGCACTTACTTTGTTCAGCTTCATGAGGCTGGCATTGGCCCACTGCTCAAGCATATCAAAGTCCCTCTGGATGGCATCCCCTCCCTCCAGCATATCAATTAAACCACACAACTTAGTGTCATTGGCAAACTTGCTGAGGACCTGCTCAATCCCACTGCCCATGTCACCAACAAAGATATTTAACAAGATTGGTCCTAATACTGACCCCTGAGGACACCATTCATTACTCAGCTAGAGCTAGACATTGTGCTGTTGATCACAACTCTCTGCATGTGGTCATTCAGCCAATTCTTTATCCAGTGGGTACTCCATCCATCAAATTCATGTCTCTCCAATTTAGAATCAGGATGTCATGTGGAACAGTACTTGTGAGAAGAAATCTCTTCAATGCCAAATACTCTTACATCTGCTATCTTTTTAATTAATTGAACTGATCTCAAATGGTTTAGCACTAAATTTCATTTTCTACTTCCTACTACTTTCTACATCACATTATATGATGACAGTTGCTTCTTTAACATGGGAATCTTTTTTTCTTCCTTGAGGAGCAAGCTTTCTAGTTAGACTACTACTTCCAAGATGCATTCTGAAAATTCTGGCTATTGGGATATGCAGATATTGTTATTAGAAGTTAACGCCTTGATACTAATTGGTCCAGTACAGGGAATTATTTTCACTAGTAGCAAGGCAACCCCACAGGATGTATTGGAAGAGCAACATAAGCCACCCAACTGGCTGGCCAGGGATGAAACTTAAAGCTCCACTAAACAGATCCAAAATGAAATCTCTGATCCCAGCTCACCAGAAGGAAACATCATAAACCAGAGATAAGGAACACAAAACTAGGACTTTTCTTTGAGTCTTTATAATAAAAAATGGAAGAAGATTTTCCGAAGGATGATTTCTGTTTTCTTTCTGTCCTTCCCTCTACCCCCAGCCCCTTTCTTGAATAAAAGTTCATGCTAAAGTGACTGTTCATGGGCAGATGCAGTTATAAGAGAATGGTAGCCCCTGATTTTCCAGCACTTTTGAACAGGCTGGCCAATTTTTACCAAATATGACAGTAAGATTGATTTTTCAGATGTTACACACTTAAAATGTTCTGTAAAAATAGCTAGCTAGGGTCAGGAAAGAGGCTGTAGCGATACCTAAACTGAAGGAAAGACAGGAATATGAACTGAACTGTTACTGAAAACACACATTCTTGCATTGAAGGGAACAGATAGGAGAGTAAGATTATAAATGCTTTAATTCTTGGAAAAGCTTCAATCAAAGTTTGAACTTTATTAGATACCATCTCACTTTCATTCTCTTTCTCTCATTCCCTCCTCATATGAGTTCTCTAGTGTTTAATAAAGACAGGAAACATGCTGCAGGCTTAGTTTACTTCATTTAAAAAGCCATTTGATGAAACACGAATCATTTGGAAACACAACTGTATTAGTTCCAATGTTTGTGGAACTATTTATTATTTAAAGCAAATGATAGTTACATTACAGTGTCACAAAAAAGTTCCCAGTCCTCTCTATTATTTTTCTATTCCTTTTCATTTCATTATTTACTCTCTTGTCTGAAATGTCCTTATATGCCAGATTTTTCCTTAATTATAGTTTCAAATCACTTCTCTAGATGACAGTGTAAATATCTTCTCCCAAAATATTCAAATTCAAAATGTAATATCAGTGTGAAAAACAGTAGAATTATGAAGACAGTGTCTATAATCTTTTTTTACCAAAAGAAATGTGAAGTTCTTTTCATTTAAAATAAAATATCATCCCTTCTTCCCCCAAACCTTCTACAGGTCTCTTCATCCTCTGCAGTACTAGCTTAGCCTCCTGGTCTGTCAGCATCACACTTTTTTTTTTATATTGGTAGAAAGCCTTTCGGGAAGTCATAGTATACGAAGTGTCCTCTTTGTATGACATTATGCTTTCCTAACTTTATTTTCCAAAATCAAATTAACATTGATTTGATGCAGCTTTTAGTTTCATCAAGAAATATGCCTGCCTCTGCCCTCTGCTGGTTTTTACTTCTATAATCCAAATAAAGATGATATGGTTTTGGACCACATGGAATCAAGTAAGAAATTGTGAAGGGAATTTGAAGGCTTACAACTGGGATGTCAGATGTTGAGGACTGAAGCAGTTTAAAGCTGTATTGATGAAGACTGACTTTCACCTTCAGAAGAGATAATGCTGCTCAAGATGCAGTATCCCTGATGAATTACAATCTATTATACTGTTAATTGGTTAGCAAGAAATTAAACATGAATCATTCGACAGAATACAGTGATATAAAATCAATTAAGTCATTGTACTAGGAAAAAAAAAATAAGTGCTCTAGATTAGGGGCCATTATGCAAAAGAACATCAATTTTAATAAAGCGTTTGTTGTTTGATGCTCAACACAGTTATTCAGACAGATTTTAAAAGCTTTGATTGCAATAAGACCTTTGATTTCAAATCAGAGAAGCACTTTTAATGTAAGCTACTAGACACAAATAACCAAGTAACCACTGATTGTCATAGTTAAATGAGCTTAGGACCAAATTTGGAACTAATTAACAGATGTGCAACCTTGTTGATGTCCATCAGGTCAATTAGGTTCAAAAGCTGCAAGAAAAAGAAAAACATGGCTTTTTAATACACAAATTTTCATTCTTCTTGTACTTATCCTCAGGGAGGGAATCCAAAAAGTCTAATTTCCACACTCATTTTAGCAGCAGTCAAAATTTGGCAGTTGCGCAAGAACTGAGAAATATATATGTTCTCTCTAATTGCAGCATTTTTGATGTTTCTCACTCTGATGACAACTGTGTCCTGGCAAAGTTCCTCATTTTCTCCATCCCCAGCAGGTAATGTATTGATTTTCACTCACCCTTCCAAACATTACTTCTTGTTTCCAACAAGAAGATTTTAAATATGAGGAACTAGGAGATCTTCCTTCTAGAAGTAGACTTTTGGAAATATGGACAGACCCATATTCTTTACTTAGTCACTAGAAAATCACTAACAAGCAGCAAATTCTAAACATCCCACATCTCTTTCAGGAAAACCATAGTGGTCTGCTTAAGGAGTTAAGAAGTAATCCAAGTGTTTGGGTTTGCTTAATGAATTCTTACTTTCAATTTCTAGCAACAATACAGGTGGCAGTGACGGGTTGTATTCACCATATGAATCACTCAGAAGTGTCTCCCATAAAAACACACCACCAGTTAAGTAGATATCTTTGACACTTTTAACTATCTTTGAAAATCTGTTTACATTTTGAATATAGTTTTACATATATACCCTGCACACACATATTCAAATATATATATATAAAAGATTTCCCATGCAAAACTTTTTACCTAAGGTCAATTTTTAACAGTTTCTTTGCATGTGAAGTTTCTACTAATGCCATAAATTAAAATCTACAACTGATAATGTTAAGCCTAAGTTTTTGAATTTAAAATTTTTATCAATATTGCTTAAAATAATTTGTTATTGTTGCTTTTTAAAACAAGTATTCTGAAAACAACCTGTCATTAGATTTAATGATGATTCCATATGTCAAATTAGTATACAAAACCAAATGAAGTCTGTAATTAACTTATTAATTCAACATAGCAGTAATTCTCAGACTTTTATCATTACTTCTTGTAAGTGGAAGTTTTAAATGCACAGCCTGTCTTTAGTACTTGGGAATAGCTCCTGGAAACATGACAGATGTTCCCCTCTCCCTGCCCCCCCCAGTGCTATTGAGACTCAAACCGTTAATGTACTCAGGATCACTAAGGTAATTATATGTTTTAGTAGCTTCATTAACAGCTTTGCAAATATATTTCACTATAAAATTATTTGTGTTCTCTTCAAACTGTCTAAAAGATGAGGAATCTTTGGTGAGAGTAGGCTAAGGTGCTATGTTTCTTTACTTTAGACAACAACCACTTACAAATCAGTAGTAAATGATGCACAAAAATCCCTTGGTATCTTAAAGAGGGAAAAATTATATAGGTAAACAGATAAATCTTTAGTACATTTGTCTTTATGGGAGCAGCTCCTGCTGTTGGTCTCTAACCTGGAGGGCATTTTTCTCTTCTAAATTGCCAGTAGTGTCCCACAGCACAGTGATAAATAGAAACCACTGAAAGAAATAACGTTCATTCTAACACACAAGAACTTTCCAGACAGACATTGGCCTCTGAGAACAAACACTTAGGTAAAATAGATTAGTTGCAATTGCAGAATATATCACTCTGGGTGCCTGTGAACAGACATTATCTAGCAGTGCCAATAAGTGCCTTCATGCCAATCATTAAGTAATAAATACCTTCAAGAGATAGTCTAAAACTTTAAGGATAACAGAGGAGAAGGTCTCTCTACATCAGCTATGTTTTGTATGAAGCCAGTGATACATTCACAAACACTGTTTTAAAAAAGTCACTAATAGTGCATGTGCTTTCATATTGGTTTGTAATAGCAAATACTAGACAATAAATAAAGCAGAAAAGAAGCGCATCCTACAGAAATTCAATTGGAAGTACTAGCTTTATAATTGAACAGAAAACTCCATGGCAATTTTCTTCTTCATGATTTCATCCAAAATACATGTGCTGACAGAAATTTATTGATTTATGGTTACACTGGAGTAACATTTTGCTAGGCTGCTTGTTCATTTGCACTTTAACTGTTTCAAAATTCTGACTAAAATATAAACTGCCTTGGAAAATATAATTATTCTGCTTTGACTGCTAGTTGCATGACATGTGGATTGCTTTCAAGAATTGATGTCACTAATAAGTTAGTTTTTTTTAATGCAGTCAGAACCATAGAAAGGTATTGTGACACTACAAACCATTCTCCCTACTGCCCTTATCCCATCCACAAGACTGTTGGAATTCAAGTTCCTGGGGTGGGATAAGCTCTCTGATTCAATTAAAGCAACCCTACCCTAAGTATTCATCCTGTCCAAAATTTTTCTTGCTTCTGATTTTTAGGCCCTAGTAGCAGTTAGACAGACAGTCTTACTTGGTCCTTTGTGTCTTGCATGAGAAATTTGGAGATGAGGCTTGGGGGGAGAGAGTACAGCAGTGAAGCCAGGGAATGACAGAGAAGGAAGGTGGAAAAAGCAACAGAGTGGCTACCACCAGGAAAAGAGGTGAACACTGGATATAGCAAGAAGCAAGCAGCTTTCTAGGCAGTCCATGGTTGACACAACAGCAGCTGAGAAAGATGTGCATTTACAACCCCTTTCCTCTCAGAAGTTGCATTTTTGGATAATTTTCCTTCTGTCATCCTTAGACTATATTAACAATTATTTTTTTTTTTTCTCTTGGATGTAGAATTCATACAAAACCAGTTCTTCTATTGACATTCAGATTGAATTGAGATGGATTTTATCTAGGGTTACACGCTTGAATGTTAATTGGAAGCCATCTCTATTCTTTCTTTGTGGGTGCAATATTGTTCAGTAGAGGGCACAGAAATAGAAATATTCTTTTTTTATTTGTTTGGTTTTTTTATATATTAATAAATGTTACATATGCACGCAAGGCATTTTAATTTATTAAAATTACAAAAATATACCTTTATAGTAAGGATTTTATTATACTAATTCAATATGAACCCAGGACATCCATAGTTTGGCAGTCATTTCAGGACAGTATAAACAAATATTGATTGCCACAATAGGCAGTGATCTTGTTTCTCTCCCACATTGGCTGTAGATCTCAAAGCAAAAGGCATGGTGAATTAGCTCAAAACTAACCCATCAGCACCCCCCAGAAAACAGATTAAAGGCATGGAAGAGGCTTGGGAAGGGAAGGAAAAGTCTACCATCAATGGGAAGGGAGGATATACGCTCTTCTCTCTTCTCTATGTTGGTGCCAATTTTGATTAGATGAAATGCAGTCTTAGATGCGCATGTTAGATCCAGGTCCAAAATGTAGAACAAAGGAAATGTCTGTTTAAATTCTGTGGGCTTCTGAAGCAGCATGCAACCTTCTCTGACCTGGTTTCCTGGATGATTCTTCAACAAACTAAATATGATAACTGTGCTGACAGGGACTTTCTCATTTTACAGAATGCTGCAGGTTTCTTAAACTTCTAGTTGGTCTGTCTTCATCTCCTTTGATCAACTTTCCTTCTTTTTTTTTTTTTTTTACATTTTTTTTGTCCTTCCTTTCATTTTCATTTTCTTATCATCTTTCCCATCCATCTGCTCTGGAGTAGGGAATCAAAGCTTTTTCTTCTATTCACTTGTCTCTAGGAATATCAATCATCTCCAAGACTATAGTAAAGTTTTATAATTCACTCAAACTATATACATCTGTTAACCATACTTTCAAAAAACTGTACATGCCACTTCTTTAGCAGAATGTATAATACTGATTCATATTAATTTACTCCATGTGCAATTGTGGTTCATTTAGAAATAGATGAGCTGGAAGTAAATTAACTAGTTTGGATACTGTGTCTTCACAACTTCCAAAGTCATGTGTGAAACTATGGAAATTGTGAAGATATTTCTTCTCACTCAAGACTAAGCTGCCATATTGATACTGCTACATGTGCTACTTGGCCCCACTGTAATAAACAGTCTAGCTAACAACATGAATTGAAGCATTATTATAACTTGTACTCAAACATTTTATTACAGTGTAAATTGACCACTAATGACTTAAGTAGTGTGTGTCTTGAATTTCCCATAACTGCAATTCGAAATCAGGAATTTCGTGGATAGTTAACAACTGCATCAACTGTACCTAAAATTGCCTCTGATTTATAAACAATGGAGTTTATAAAGTATCACTGTCCTGGTTAAAGCTGTAACAATTATTTTTGTTCTTTATAGCTGGGGAAGTGCTGTGTTTTGGCCTCAGTCTAAGAAGAATGATGATTAAAAAAGCCAACTGTATCCTGGGCTGCATCAAAAAAAGTGTGATCAGCAGGTCGAGGTAGGTGATCCTGCCCCTCTACTCTGCTCTTGTGTGACCTCACTTGGAGTATTATGTGCAGTTCTGGTGTTCTCAACATAAGAAGACATGGAACTGTTGGAACAAGTCCAAAGATGGGCCACGAGAATGATTAGGGGACTGTAGCACTTCCCCTATGAAGACAGGATGAGAGAGTTGGGGTTGTTCAGCCTGGAGAAAAGAAGGCTGCATGGAGACCTCCTAGCAGCCTTCCAATATCTGAAGGGAACCTATAGGGATGCTGTGGAGGGTCTCTTCATTAGGAACTGTACCGAGAGAACAAGGGGTACCGGGTTCAGACTTAAACATGGGAAGTTTAAATTGGATTTGAGGAACAAATTCTTCGTTGTTAAGGTGGTGAGGCACTGGAATGGTTTCCCAGGGAAGCTGTGAATGTTCTATCCGTGGTGGTGTTCAAGGCTGGGTTGGACAGAGGCTTGGGTGTCATGGTTTAGTGGGAGGTGTTCCTGCCCATGCCAGATGGGTTGGACCTAGATGATCTTAAGGTTCTTTCCAACCCCAACTATTCAATGATTCTGTGATTCTATGTTTTAGTTGTTGCTAACTTACACTGATGAAGGACTTTTCAGTGTCTCATGCCCTGCCAGTGAGGGTGCTTACAGGAAGCTGGAAGGGAACAGCAAAAGGACACCTGATCCAAATTAACCAGAAGGGCATTCCATACCACAGCACAAAATGCCCAGAATAGAAACTGGGAGGAGTTACCCTGAAGGGACCAATCACTGCTTGGTTCAGGCAGGTGGTAAGGAACTGTATTGTACATCACTTGTGTATTCTGAGCTTTCATTTTTCTCGTTATTTCCTATTATCATTATTGCTATTACTGGTATTCTTTCTAGTATTACTGTATTTTGTTTTAGTTGCTAAACTGTTCTTATATCAAACTGTGGTATTTACATTCTTCCTATTCTTCTCTCCATCCCACTCTGGGGATGGGGGTGGAAATGGGAGAGTGAGCGGCTGCATGGGGCTGAGTCACAGCTGGGTCTGAAACATGAAAACCGTCAAAAATGAGTAGGGAGTGTTTATATACATTTGTATTGCTGGCATTCACAGATTGCTTGGAGCATCTGTGTCATTTTAACTTTTTTTTTTCAGATCTTTGGAATTGCATTAGTATTAGGTATGAAGAAAAGATAAATGTCTGAACTACTTGACTAAGGTTTTGTAAACCTC
Source organism: Forpus xanthops (assembly GCA_032466535.1). NCBI lineage: Eukaryota > Metazoa > Chordata > Aves > Psittaciformes > Psittacidae > Forpus > Forpus xanthops. The sequence goes on from JASSUY010041468.1 coordinate 16,974, forward strand.
ACATTCTTTGACTACTTGGACCAAGAAACTGTGTTTATTATGTGGTAAAATAAAAATTCCTATGAGATTTTAAGTGTCCATATAATTTTATAAGTCAACAGAGAATATATCCAAAGAAATATCTGCACAGTAAAAGCTGCAACTCTATACAACTAGTACTGGTCTAATAATAATATTTTTCAGTCATTAATAGCATTTTGTTGACATATTAGCTAAGAATGCACGTAACTAATTCTAACTAACATTTTATTAACCAGAAGTGCTTGTTATGTACACAATACTATCTTATCTGTTTACTCTTTAAAATGCCATTTCAAAATCTGACAGTCATGAATATATCCTGGAAAAATGGGCATACCAATCTGAATGATTTTCTGTTTCAAAAACATAGTTCTTACTAACTGTTTACCAGTATGGTGAATATGTCAGCATGCACAGTAAGAAGAAAAAGTTTGGAAAGCTATGCAGGCAGAGAAAGGGCCAAAAGAGAATGGAATTAGGGAAATGATAAACAGAAAAAAGTGCTATGAAAATTAAATAATTTATTAGTAATAAGCAACCTGAAATGACAACAAAGCAATTAATGAGTAGGCAAATTTATGTTGATCAAAAGTATGGATGATTTATTAGTTTTGAATATATTGAAACTCTGATACTTCTTTTCTAAACAAAAATCTTTTCAGATATTCTGACAATGCAAGAAAACAAAGTATCTAATCAGTTGATTTAAAATGCAGTATTTAAGTAAGGAATTAGTGTATCTTAATTTCACAAAATACCGTGTTTAGCGTTAAAATGTGATATGAAAATAAACTTATATTTAACTCATCTTGGGAATACAGTTTCTGGTGATTAAGTAGTTCTTCATTATGTTGACTATATGAAACAAAGAGACTGTTCAAGAGCTAAAAAGCCCAAATTATACCTATTGCCTTTCAATTCACATAACTTTGAAAGAGAAATCTAATGGACAAATGGTTGCAAAAAAAAAAAAAAAAAAATGACAGTGATGTTTGCATATTACAGAGATTTTTTTTTGTGAATTGAAAAGAATTATGAAGTACTCTGCAAATGCAAGAAAAAGTGGAATTAATAGAATATAAGGACAAATAAGAAATTCTCTGCCTCAATTAGTCTTATTGGAAATAAATGAAACCTAAGTCAGATCCAGCAAAGAGTAAATACTAAATATTATCTGGTCTTTGTGGGGGACTGTCATCAGCTTTTTGAGCAAAGTAAGTAAACAAGAATTAGTCCAGCAAGCATAGACCCAGAGAAACTGTCAGACACTAAACCCAAGAGAGTACACACTGACTAGATTATGCATGAAACTCATTCTTCAGGCTAACCCATCAACCCAGGCATTTATTTTTTTTTTCCATGTATAAGCACCATTACACCCAGAAAAGGAGATAATTCAGTAGCTTCAAAAGCAGGTTTATTAAAGATGTGATAGTAGCTCTTCTATTTCTACTAAACCCATGAAGACCCAGGGGAATATTCACATGACATAACTCAGTAGATTCAAAGAAAAGTTTATTAAAGTTGTGATAGTACCTTTTCTGTACCCACTAAAGCCCTGAAGACCAAAGGGAATATTCTTGTGAAAATCGCATTTCACTACAAAGTAGTTTGGCATATGTTTTTTCTTGATCTGATAAGACAGAGAAAGAACAGTCCAAAAAACAGCTTAATGGGTGAAAATGCAGAAAGACATTGGGTTTGTACTTAAGGAAGGAAACTTCATGGCATCTGCAAAGACAGAGAGAATACTCAATTCTAGTGATTTCTGATGATTTTACAACTAAGAACACAGTCAGGAGATAAAATTAACACAAGCAGAAAGCAAAGGTTCTCTCACCTCATGCAGGTGATTTCCTCAAGTTTTCATGCAAACTAAAGGATACAAGAGACTCCAGCAGAGAACATGATTTGGCTAAAAAATCATTAAATCTGTTCACAAGGAAACAAACTATGTCTTTTAACATGTTTACATTCAATCAAAGTCAACATGAAGATGGGAAGAGTAAACACAATTTGATTTCCATCCTGAAAGAATTAAATGTTTTAATCTCAAATTTTGCCTATTCTTCCAAGGCCAAGTGGGTGACAGAAAAAAAAAAATTGGACTTTTTTGGTCATTATTTAATCTTGTCTTTTGTTTCACTGTTTGTTATATAGTACTGTACATAATATGTTGATAAATGCAATACAATAACACAACCAAGACAGAAGAGATTCAAACAAAAACCCTTCAAGACTGGAAAGGCAAAAACCTGGGGGTATTAGTACAAATTCAAGAGCAAGAACACTCATTACTGTGAATTTATGTTTCAAAATTAATGCATTTATACATAAATTTTGGAATGGGATCCTGCATTTGAAACAAAAGAAATGCAAAAAAAAAAAAAGAAAGAAAAAGTGAGAGAATGATAATGCATTATTTTCTAGCTAGACAATTATGTCTCTATAAGCCTCTGAGGTACACATGAGGACAGTACTTTTGAAATAGTGTATTGTATTTGATAGGTAGCAATATTCCAGCTATTGTTCCTTTACATAAATACATTTTAATAAGGCATTTTTGATTTTTAACTTCAGTATGTCCAAGACTGAACTTATTAATTAAGCACCTTTTTTTGAAACTCTTCTGAATTTTTTTTGGGTTTTAAAGTCCAAACTACAAACTTGTATGGATATTCTAATCTTCTGCAATTTGACATTCTAATTTAACACTCAAGAAAGTTCACTAAAATCTGTTAGCTAGGAAACATCAGAAAAATTTAATTTGCAGAAAAACTATTCTAAATTATAGTTACTAAAATGATATTAAATCAAATTAGGCTTAGCCTGAAGTCATTGATACTCTTAAAAGTATACTTTCAAGACTAAAACTTGTTAAAGGTCTTCCTGAACACAATAAATTGCAAAATATGGGTAAATGAGACACTACTGAATTGCTGTCATATCCAGCTACGCTAAGTTATGACATTTCATCAAAATTGAATGTGTATTGAAAAAAAATATAATGCAGTCTAGAGAAACACTGGAAACCAAATTTTCACATTTTCTTTGGAGTTCATTCAGCACTTGAAAATAACCAATCCTCAGAAGATTTTAGACAAATTAATTAATTTACTAAAGTGTATTTCTACAGCTGAATAGATGTGAAAACAAATTTGCTTGTTTAGAAAGGTACTGACTTCATCTGTGTCCTGAGAAGATAGAAGCTCTGTTTGCACCCTTTTCATGCAAACTGGGAACCACAGAAATGAGTAGATTCTGGGCTAGTAAACACTGTGAAGATTTATGGCATATCTCTCCAGCCTCATAGCTCATTTTCAGTGTGAAGGTATTTACAGATTACTACAATTATAGATAAAAGTGAGAGCAGATAATCCTCAGCACAGTTTACATATTTCCTTGGGTGCATTTATTAATCCAAGAACAGACCTGCAGTAACTTGGGAGATGATTGTTGTGCCAAAACTGATGTGTGTATCTGTATCTGCCTGGCTAGACATCTAAATATATCTTACTTCCTAGTTTTAGCATTTTGCAAATAAAAAAATAAAGAAATATAATTTTTCTTCTGAACTAACAAATTAACGCCTTGTTCAGTCACCGAAACCATACAGAGATCTTAAAAATAGCTTTCTACTTCCTTTAGATGAGTTAGGGAAAGAAAACCTAAGGTAAAGCCCATGTTATTATTGGTAAATGATAGACTGGTGTCATCATAAGTTGTGACCTGTTTTGCGATTCACTGCAAGTTACCTGCAGGGATACGAATACATGCCCAACTTATTACTGTCACAGACAGGGTGCTGTGAGCAATATGGTCACACCTAACAAGCTGAAATTGAATAACAGGTCTGTACAACAAAAAAGTATCTTTTGCTAAGATTTCTGGTGAGGTGGATTGAACACTGGAGAATATCTTGCAGGACTGTGATATTTTAATGGGTTTACAAAGTCATAACTGGCAGGTTTTCCAATGTTCACTCAAGCAACTATAAAAACTAGATAAAACTATGAAAATACTGAGGCCATCAGAACAGGAATACTTTACCAGTCAGTATTATTCAGGATGAAAATCAACAGCCCTCTGAATATGAATAAGAAACAAAAGTGAAATCTATATGACCTTCTGAATCATCTCAAAAATGTTGCACATATATAAAGAGGGAGAATTGTGGAAGAGAGCTCAGGTGAGCAAGTCATATGCATGACACACAATTATCTTGTCAAGAAAACAGATCTCAAACTTTATTAAATATTTCTATTGGTTTTTATTTTTATTTTCAGGGGGTGAATGATCATATTTGAAAAATGTAAATTCTACTACTAAGATAGCTCCTCCAAGTTTTAACTTTTTAGTACTTTTCTTAAAACAAAATATTATTAATCATAGCTGTCCAGAGCAAATTTCTAGTTCATATAGTTAAAGAATACATAACTGAATTCTATTTCTCAGTGGCTTTTATCGCAGTTGTCAATTCACATTCCTATGTAAAAAAGTTCTTCACTTGCTGCTTCATCCTCTATAATGATCAAAGTATTTTAAGAATACTTTAAAGTTTCAAATTGAAAAAATATGTAAAAATGCAACTTAATCGATCGTGTAATCTCAATTTCCCAACACAAAACAAAATACACCTAGAATTCACCAATAAATTCTCTGCCAGCTGCAGGTTTAGACAGTTGTGGATTTCAGGAAAACACATATCCACTTTTTAAATTAAGAATATTCCCCATAGTCAGACCCTGTATTATTTACATAGCTCAACTGCAACAACACCGCTACACTGTTAAGAGGATCTCAGAGAACTAGAGTGGTGAATATCACTTTTTATCTATAGTACCTCTGTAATCAGGTTTTCTGGAGTAATATCTTGAAAAATCTCTGCAGCTAAATCTAGTGACTTGAACAGGCCTATCAGGTTCTAGAACCAGAATTTCTCTCCTGAAAGTACCTTCTGTTGTTTCTGCATTCTCTGATGTGTATTAAATTAGTGGATTGTTTCTAAATTGTGCAAGAAAGAATTGATCAAAGTATCCCTTCATTAATTTACCTGCATTCTTATCTATTTCAAACCAGTTTTGGAGACAAAAAATTCAAACCAAACCAAAAATAAAAGCAAACAACCAACCAAACAAAAAAAAACTAAAAAGAATCTGTAACAAAGCAGTATTATTTTGGAGAATGGCAGGTTTACTCATTTTGGCTATTTTTCAAATGAGCAAAAAAAAAGTCAAAATCCTCCTCAACTGTGACTTTTTTCCCTACAGATGTGGATGAATCTTGGATCCTTCCTGCCTTGATGATCAGTGTTAGCACTGAAAAAAACTGTTCAAAACTAGTGATATGCATCCTGTACAGTTATTTACAACAAAACTTTCTGACTAGAGTCTTCTAGTTCCTGTTCCATTCAATATGATATATTCTCTACAGTTCTTCAAGACCAAGGACTTTTTATATTAATTTGAAAATCATAAGCTTTGAAATCTACCATGGCAGAGCCACAGTAAAAGTAGAAAACAGTAATGCAGAAACAAGACCATATATTTGTTCAGTACCTTTTCAGAGGCACAAGTTGAAAAGATAAATTATGAAAGTACATTCAAGTTCACTCACACTGATGTAATTTCAGGCACCTCGATCACAAAGGCTGCTAATGCTCAGAACTGCCCCTGGATATGCAAATAAAATTATCGAGAGGTCATGAAGAAAAGACAAATTCTATGTTTCATATGGCAACACCCCTTTCAATCAACCTCATGCTGAGAACCATTTATTATGTCACCATAACATGTGACACAGAAAATCTAAAGAGGCAGTAAGGGATAAATTTTCAGGTTATCACATGCCATTCTAGCTGTGACTTTCTCATTAACTTTAAAAGTGTCATGTGGCTTAGATCAGCTCGAAGCTCTGAAATGCAGCCCTACACATGCCCCAGAATAAACCTTTACAGACATCACAATTTTCATATTTCACTTAATTTCTCTAAATTAACAGAAAGCACCAGCTAAGCAGACGATTAACAACTTTTCTTCAAACTGCAGACAACCTTGCATTGTGGTTAAAGTTACCTTGTAGCTTTCATGGATATAATCCTTAACACTTCAGCAATTTCAAGTCAGTAAATAAGATTAAAGAGAAACTTCAGGTTATGATGCATAAACAACAATGCTACTGTACAGCAGTAATACAGTGCTTAGTGTTTATTTCCTTTGACTTAAGCTTTGCAAAGTGTAGTTTATGAGAAGTAACTTAAAAAATATAAATCTAGAAATTTAACTTAAATAACATTAAAGAATGTGAACATAAAAATGAAAGACGTTTTTATTAGGCACATTGAGGTGATGTGCAGGTTTATACATTCAAACTGAGGATGTAACAAGGATATGACAACTTTTTTATTCTTCCTGCTCAAGCTGGAAGTTCTTTACTCTTGCCTAACCAAAGCTTGTTGTCTATTATATGCTCAAGGGCCATAATTATTTCAAAAATAGACTTCTGAGAAAATCACATAATTAGTCCAGTGCAGCTGGTATAAAAATTACTGGCAGGAGTAGTAGTATCATTAAAAAATTGGAACTAAAGCATACCAGCTATACTCCAGGGCAAGTTAAACACATAGAACCCCTAGTAAATATTTTAGAATCCAGGGTAGTACACAATGAGGGCATCCAATTTTTTTTTAACACCACTTTTTCAGACTCAACAGAAAAATATCTCTGCCAAAATGGTGCTATAGTGCAGTCTGGTTTATATAACTTTAGTAAGTTGATTTTCTTGAATTCTTAAAGAGAGTTAGACTGCAGTAGAAGAAAGACAGGTTTGACGCTGGGTCATACAATAATGTTGGAATTCCAATTTTTATTTCTGATATTTTCTTCTCTCATAACAAAAAGGTTTGAAATTATGAACTGGAACTCATGCTAATTTGCAATAGCTGCATGACTTTGTAGGGAACCTGATCTAGTATAGCTTTCTCAGGTTAGTGTCCTCTTTATTTCTGGCTTTCTTAAAACCATTCAGGAGCCTAGCATAGGATGCTCTTAGAACTGAAACGAACACATCCAAACTCACACTACTAGATGTGCTTCAAAAATTTTGATTTCTAGAAATGCTAACGCCTTAGGTTTAGATTTCTCAAGTGCTTGAGGTCTACTTCTGGCCATATGTATAAGAGTACTATCTTTTTAAGGCCAAATAGTTTAGACTACTAAGAGCAACATGGGTTTGCTGTACCTGAAAAGGCTGAAAGAGTCAATAGGGAAATTGCATTTTTAGCTTACCTGTCTGGTCTGACACCAGTCTGACACCAAAATCCCACTGATAGAAAGAATGCCAGTTTACACATTAGAATTTTGCATTACAGTTGCAAAAAATAATCCGAGTTTGGGTTTAATGATATTTGTGGTTTTCAGATGTTCCGTCATATACCCCCCCAGTGATGAGAAGGTCTGAAGTGAAGGGAAATTCCTGAATGAAAATTTTGTATGGTGCTGCACATAGCTAGAAATTTAGTAGATGAGGGAAAGGATCACTTTTGGGTACAAGGAATCTTAGGGTTAGGTATGCAGTTTGGCCACCCCTGCTTATTATTGTACTAAATACCCTGAAGGGAGGGAATGACAGCTTCCTGGAAGGAAAGAGAGCAAACAACCACAATAGAGCAAGGAAACGTGGTTGGTCCCAGTGGTTATTTAGGAGACATGAAAGTAAGCACTTCATGAATTCAACCACACCATATTTTAGAAAATATGCATATTGCAGTATGCCCAAAATATCACTTAGTTTAAAGCTGCCTATTTTAATAACAAAGGGAGAAATCTGAGCCTAAGCTATGTATTTTTTGACTTAATTTTTCCCCATGCATTTAAAGTAATAATATAAATTTTGCTTCCTCTTCTCTTTTATCTGTCTCTTCATCCTACTTGCTTTCTGATTTCTTCTTTCGTTCATAACTTTTTATAAATTTATACCTATTTTCTTCCCCCATCTGTCTTTTGTGTGTGAACATTTTTGTTGTCACTGCATTTTTACTGCTTATGAAAAAGAAACACTTGAGAAATTATCACTGTACAGTGGCCAAACAGAAGTCAATCCTTCCTGTAAACGCAATTTTTCTGTAATGGGTATGGTCAGATCAGTGCTAGAGATGTAGTGAGACCAATTCATCTACATCATTTTTTTTCCTCTACGGAAATATTTCTGTGGTTCTTTCATATTTGAGTCCATGTAGAATTTATCTTTTTTTTTCTCTATTTTTTTAGCTCCTACTCTTTTGTACTTTTACTTCATGAAAAACAGACTCCTGTCATAAAGACTGCCTCAAAGTCATCATTCATCCATGTGCTAAAACTTGTCTGTGAGTTTTCTTTTTCTACATCAATGACACGGTTTTCTTTTGACTCTTGAATACTTTTTGTTCTTCCTGTTTTATAATGCATGCACAGTTGTGTTATAAAGACTCATCAAAGTCACCACTGTTCTACATTTATCTGCATTGAACTGTCTTTGTCATTTAACAGTCTTTTAAATGTTCTTTATATTTTCTATCTAGTTACATTCTCCTTCATTATTTACTGTTCCCCTATCATGTCTTTCTGATTGACAGTACTTGCTCTTTGTCTTTAATTTTCTGTACCTCAAATACTTTAAACCAATTTTTCAAAGTCAAAAGTCTTACCACTGATGTATTGGAAGTTAGTAATGTGATTTTTTATTAATTAACATTATTTGAATCAACACACCCTTTCTTGCTCTAGGAAGATAAAGGCAGAGAAGAGATATGAGAGGGTATATCCATGAAACTCCCATTGATTTTGATGTGAATTTTAGTGCTGAAATCCTGAGATATGCCTTGGTACTTCAAATTGAGGATCACGTTTAATAAAATGATCACCTACACTAGATTCCTACTGCTGAATTATGCACTTGAGCTAACGTGCAACTTCCAGGGGTTCAGCGTGTGTCATGTACCAAAGTGAAGGATAAAGTTTTTCCAGAGAATACGTAATCAGATTTACAAGATTAGTCACTTTCATTTGATTTAACAACAATTCCTCACAAGCATGGATCAGAAGAGTAAATTTTTTTATTTATTCACATTTTTTAGATATCTCTTGATGCTAGCAAGCTCTGCTCATCAATGCTTTTACTGTGGAAAGAGATAAATAGTTTTGTCTCATTTACTATTTACACTGTCAGTTAATCAGTGGCAAATGACCTTAGGTAAAGTACCACCTGGTAAAGTAGATTATGGGAAACAGCTGTGATACTACTTTTCAACAATAAAAAACCTATCAGGTAAAGAACCAGGTTAGGAAGTGTATTTACATTGCAATACATCTGAGAACATTTCCATCCATACTGAATATTTTATTGAGTCATGAAGTTACTGCAACTATTGTGCCAGAATCACAGCTTTGCACTGGAGTCTCAAGGAGCACTGCATATTGACCAGTAAAGCAACTTCTTCACAAGGCTTGCAGGTGGGACAGACATTTGAGACTCTTGCTTTACAGTAGTTGCTTCCCTTTTTTGTGTATGTATGCTTGGTTACACATATACACAGTTGTGGATTTCATCAGTCACAATGGTGAATAAACCAAATATAGGGATGCTGGGGAGGGTCTATCCATGAGGGACTGTACTAAGAGGACAAGGAATAATGGGTTCAAACTTAAACAGAGGAAGTTTAGATTGGAAATAAGGAAGAAATTCCTTACTGTAAGGGTGGTGAGGCACTAGAATGGGTTACCCAGGGAAGTTGTGAATGCTCCATCCCTGGCGGTGCTCAAG